>PVKE010016007.1:14330-32695 GCA_004027555.1 Craseonycteris thonglongyai
AAAAAAAAAAAAAAAAAAAAAAAAAAAAAAAAAAAAAAAAAAAAAAAAAAAAAAAAACATTTACCCTCCGACAAGTATTTTAACATGCAACCTACTCAGTCCCGCTTCCAGTTTATAATTATTTTTATTCTTGATAATTCTGAAGATAGAATTATCTTGAATGTTTGTTTACATCTCTAATGCAGCTAGATTTTAGCTTCTGAAGAAGTAGTTTCTAGGCTCTGAGGACTCCACGACTATTTAGGCTGTTCTACAGCACCAGCATGCTAATTTGACGGTGGTTCCTTTGTGAGTTCTTGGTCCCAGATTTTATATTGAGCCTGGCTTCAACTGGACTTAGTGCATTCAGCTTTTGGACACTAGCATTTTTCTGCAACTTCCATGGCAATGCTGCTCACTCATACCACATCCTCACTCCTCACTCCTTATTGCCTGACAACCTGTGAATAATAAGATTCCTTCAATGGGTGATTGCTTTGTGAAGATAAATGAATAATTTATCTGATAATCATGGTCATCTATCAGACTATGCATTTTTCCTAATAAATTATTTTGCTATATTTGCTTACTATTTATGCTGAATGTTTCATGAGTTGGATGTGTGCTTTCTGGCATATGATTACAATGCCAACTAAACATTTTTATGAAATGAAACCTTGGGAAATGAGAACAGGAAAAGCGGATGCTTGAGAAGATATGTTACCTTTATGAGGGTTCTGTGTGTCTGACTTATAAGAAGTTTGCTAGAGGTTTCAGAATGATTTCATTGTTTTCAAATGTTTCCTTCAAATGATTACATGCTGCTCAGCATATTGTGTATCATTCACACACTTCTTGACATAAACAATTTTATGTAGTACTTTGAATGATGGGAATCATGGGAGCTGAGTACTTGTATTCAAGTATTTTCAATGAGTAACATCCAAACGTTGGCACACTAAAATCTCCTATGTAAAAGTCAAGCTTCAAACTTTAGGAAACAAGTTAATGTGTCTGAGGACATTAACATACAAAAGAATATTTTATTCCATGAGTGATTACTAGTGAGGAAATGGAAGAGAACACAGAGCATAGAGCAGAACATTTTAAATTATCTTATCAAATAAAATATATTTCAAAGGGAGTTTTAACATTGTAAAAAATCATCTGCATAGCAATTTGGAGTTTCAAAAGTACTTTAAAATAATTATCATGTTAAATATATTTTTAAATAATTAGAAATTCAGAATTTTGTCTTAAAAAACATTGAACCTAAAGTAACTTCAACTTTTAGAACATTAGAAACTAAATGCATTTAGTTCTTTAGCTCATATGTAAATGACAATTATATTTGCTAAATGTGCTTTGCTTTTGATGCATAATAATCATTTTGGCTTCTTTCATTTAGAAAATATTGGTACTCAAGTTATTGTATTACAATTGATTTTTTGACTAAAATGTAAAGATATGAAGAGGGAGATAATGTCTAGTTTAAATTTGTGTCACCATTCTCTAGCAAAGTATTTGGAATATATTAGGTATGTAACTAACTGCTGTATGCATGTTTGACTATGGCAGATAAATAGAAATATGCAATTATCCCACTACCAATGGAACAATGGAAATGATAACTTAAGAAAAAGGTTGTGACGAGGCTTAGTCCAAAATGGATTGGATTTAGGAAAAATGTGGGTTAAACTTGGTACAAATAACAATGGTCAGAACTTTAACATTAGACTGTTGCTTTTAGCAAAAATTTTAGACTTTAGGTTAGAAAATGATAATATATGAACTTGTATAGTGTTTTATAATTTAAAAAACAACTTCACCTTATTTGCTCCTCCCTTCTGAAATTTAGATATTAATATTTTATTCTATTTAATTGAAAGATAACAGAGATACAGAAAAGTACATAAAGAACTCTCGTCTAAAGCAAATAGCAGGTTTTTATGTATATATGACCCTAAGTAAACCATATCAAGATCAAGATGTAAAAAATTTCTAGAATCCCATAAACTTCCCACTATTCTTTACCTATTATCATTGATTAGTTTTGCCTGTGGTTATATTTCATACAGAGAGAACCACAGAATAACTATGTCTCTGTGCATAACTACTATCTGTCAATATAACATCTATAAATTTCATCCACATTTTAGCATGTACCAGAGTTGGCTACTTTTCATTCCTGCCTACATTCTATTGTACATGTATCACTATACTGATCATTTATCCATTCTCCTGCTGATGTTGCTTACAGCTTGTGTTATTGTTAATTAAACTGTGAACATTTTGTGTATATATTTTGTCTTTTATTGTCACTGGCAGTGGAATTACTTGGCCATAGTAGGTTTCACACATGCATAGATGTTAAACCGTTTTTCAAAGTGGTTATGCAATTCTATACTCCTACCAGCAACATGTTTCATTTTCTCCAGGTACTTGCCAGTACTTCATATTGTCAGTCTTTTCAAATTTTAACGATCAGGTGAATATGCAGTAATATCTCATTATACATTATTCCCATTTTTAAAATGAGAAAATAAAATTTAGAGCAGTTATATGGCTTGCTCATAATAGCATATATAGTAGAAACTATGACCCCTATCTTGGTATCCTGATTCTGTATACATTGCTTTGCTTTTTCTGTGACACAATGCTCATGTTTTTTTCTTTCTTCTTACCTTTCCTCTGTCTTTTATTGTCTTTGTAATATTCATTATAAAAAATTTTAAACATGCAGAAAAGTAGAGAGGACTATAAAAAAGAGCCATATACACATAACTTACATTTAACAATTATTTACACTTTGCCATATTTAATTAATGTATTTTTCACTAAGATTATATACAACATGACACTGACCCTTAAATTTCTCATTCTGCACTCTGAAACTTAAGGATATTTTCTTATATAGATAAATAGGTTTTATATCAACTAAAGACATTATCAATAAGTTCCTAGTATTATCTAAAACCCAATTCTTAATCAAATTTCTTGAATTATTATGATACATTTCAGCTGTTTTGTTAAAAATAAGATTCAATCAAGACCATACACATTCACTTGCTATCTCTTTGTGACACTTTTAAGAATTCAAATTGAAGTTTTATTATTACATTATTACTAGGCACCCTATAATATTAAGCCTATATAAAATTTTTTTCTCTTCATAAACCCCTATTTGAAGTGTAGGTATTATAAAATATGGCACAGCTAAATATCTCATGTGCTTATTTAACACTTATTAAAACTCTATATCTTTAAAACTGGGAACAATGCATGACAATGGATTCTACAACAAAATACCAAAAACCATATATATATATCTCCCAGAGGTGCTTAACTGAAATAATAGGAAAAATGCAAGTGATATTGAAAAGGAAAAAAAAAAAAAAAGGAAAATCAAAGAACTGATCTTGGTCTTTCTTCTTTAAAAGAATTATTATTAACTATACAGTCTTTTTCTCACATATAATTTCCATTCTGAGGAGAATTAATTAACCTTTTATTGCTACTATTTTTATTAATGGGTGGAACACCAGATGAAAGGAGTCTGAATTCATTCTGAATAGAAAATCAAATGAAGCACACACAATGTTCTCAGTGCAAAATTGCATTAAAATTTCTTGCTCCTCCAATTAAAATTTGAGTTTATTGAAATAGTCATAGCATATTTGGAGCAAATATGTGCTATAAAAGTTTACAGAATTTTAGGGGACTCAGTTTCCTATAAAAGCCTGGACCACTGAGTATGCATGAAAGAACAGCCCAGATACTCATTAAATAGCAGAGCTGAGAATCTAGTTTGCGATTGCTGCATTTTTTCATGAGTCATGGAACTACTGACTACCACATATTACTGCCAATTACTTTAGTGTTATTTAGAGTTGTACAACACTAACCTTAAAACGGAAAAAGAAAGAAAGAAAGAAGTAAGAAAGAAAGAAAGAAAGAAAGAAAGAAAGAAAGAAAGAAAGAAAGAAAGAAAGAAAGAAAGAAAGAAAGAAGAAAGAAAGAAAGAAAGAAAGAAAGAAAGAAAGAAAGAAAGAAAGAAAGAAAGAGATTCCTACCTGCTGGATTAGTTTCACTGAATAAAAGAGAAAAATAAAAATGATTTCTTCTTAAGAGGGAATTGCTCATGGCCCTTTGTATCATCTTATAATGACACCTCTGTAAGGTATTGCCAGTCTCAGTTTCTTCAACATTTGCTCCTTTCCAGAGGCTGTACCAGGAGCAGAAAAGGGGACATCTTGCCAACCAGAGGAAGTGAGTGCTCAATGGAAGGTAATGAGGTTAGTGGACCTTGACTTTCATAAAGCTGGCTCAGTACTTGATAATAATTCAGGTAATGCTAGTCAAAACCACGCTGAAGGCAAGTCCAAAAAGTGATTGTTTTGCTTACAAGAGTCATTGATTATCCCTGGTGTTCAACATGTTGGTGAGAATTGTAGTTTGCTTGTTTGTTGGGGTTTGGGAGGAGTGTCAGGATATGATCTTCAGTGAATTAAAGTCTGTACATAACCAAATGTTTTTATTTATGACTTCTGCATGATAACTAAAACCCAATCTGTTTAAAAAAAAAAATCCAAATACATCACTTCAGAATCAATAGCTTCTTTGAAACCATATAATATTTAAATATATTTGACTCAAAGGTATACGTTTGTTTGGTTCGAAAGTTAATTATACTTCCAACTTGCTCTCTTGGAATTCAAAAAACAAGTGCAACACATATATATATATAGTCCACTGAATAACCATGAGACAGCTGTTAGAATATTTGGAATCCTGAGGTAATAAGGAATTGAGATATCTTTAAGTCTTCTAGTCATTCTTTTTTTTTTTTTCCCAAGATTTATTTTATTGTTTTTGACAGAGATAGAGAGAGACAGAGAAAAGGGGGAGGGCCTTGAGCAGTCTCTGTAACTTTAGTTATCAGTTTTCAACCATGGTTTTATCTCACACAGGTGGGCAGGGGCCGTCCAGGGTGGAAACTGATCTGGGGGCCTGCCACATGGGCAGCACACCCCAGTTCAGCATGTGGGTCCACACAGGCTGGGACTGAGATTCAATCCTCAATCCCCAGGACTGCAAAGCAAGTGCTCAACTTGCTGAACCATCCCAGATTTCCTAAGTCTTCTATTCATTTTTTAATGCAGGTTTCGAGGGTGTGTGGATTTATACTTATAGCAGCAATTTTTGCCCAGATCACAGTCCAATTCTTCCTCTCCACAACCCACCAAGTTAGAGAAGGGCTACTAACCTGTAAGGATAGTTTTTTTGATGACGTTTTCCTCAGGCCCACTGTTCTCAAGTTTTTGTCAAAAAGAAAAAAAGGAAAAGAAAAACAGAAAAGAGAAAAACTCACTCTAATAACGTTATAACTATCACAATATACATAAACTTGGGTGGAATTTTTGCTTCGTGGTTTCTCCTAGTTAAAATTAATTGCTGGGTTAGTAAAATATCTTAAAACATGTAAGACAACTTTTAGTAATAGTAGAGAAGATAGAAGATCTTGCACATTGATGGATGACAATGTAAACAGAGCTCTATTAAATTCAGGGGCTTGCATCATTAATGTCAGTAATTATTTCAAGCAGTGGGTGCCAGAGGAAAAGCAATATGTGTTATTACAGAAAACAACAAAGCAATGGCTCTTGGCCATTGTTCAGATTTACAACTCTACAAAAACTCATTAGTTGGGACTCTTCTGTTCTTTCTTCAAACACCTATGGCGTATATAACAAAATTGGACTAAATAATCCAAACAAACAGAAACACACTTTGACAGATAGTTATAGGTAGGGCTCGGGTTCTGAGTGACTATGAAAGCTTTGACTATGGTTTCCAAGTGGGGCCTAACAGAGTTTCCATTTTTTCAGGTTCAAATTACAAATAATTTTACCTTCCTTACTTTATCCCTTTCCTTTTAAATTGTTTGTTAGTTTATCTTTTGTAAAAACCATGTGTTTATTTCAGTTAATTGTACAAATATGTAAAGTCTGTCTCGTGTGATTGCCAAAGAAAATTTTGCCAAAATAGGTTCAGATTTCCCAGTTTTTCATCATTAGGAACAATGCTGACATAAATATCTTTATACCCATGTCTTCCATATGGGTGTTTTTATTTCTGTGGAAATCAACTTCTAGAATAGGATTTCAGAGTTTAAAGGTATATGTAGTTTTAATTCTAATAGATATTGCCAGATTGCTCCCAACACTTTGCTTTTCTGTCAACTATACATGTGTTTTGTTCTAGATATATTCCTTTTTTTAAAGTACAAAATTTTACATTTCTATTTTAGTAATTTACAAATGTTTAATATTTTGAAAGAATGATCACTGATAAATATTGCTTTCCATTAAACATTGTTCAATTCAAATTTTATGAATCCAAGCACTATAATTTAATTTCCCAACCTTATCTGCACTATCAATTTTGTCAACAAATAAAAAAATAAGGAACCTAAACAGATGCCTTTTCCTACTATTTTCTTGGGTACTTAATATCTTTAAAACTCAATTTACTGCCAACATTACTATAATGGTTTCAAATCTTGCCTTGTGGCATTCAAGTAAAGTTTTTGGTCCCTTTTCTACCTCTATGCTAAAAATGCTTTGACTGTTTATTAGGGATTTTGTTTAAATTGAAATTAAAGAGAATAGGAAAAAGATGAAGCTACATAATAACATTAGTCATAATAAATTCCCAATATAAGGGATTCTAATAGGCAGCACTTTTATACTGTTATCTATATTCAAAGGCAGTTTTAAGAAATCTTTCTTAATATTTGGGGATCAGTTTTGAAGTGTCCAATACCCAGTAAGTACTGGTTAATTTTGATTATAGATCAGATTCACAAAAAAGATCAGACTTGTTTCACTGATATATCTGTAGAAAATGAGTGGCTCAGGAATACCATACTCTTTCAAATTGTTTTATTTAAAGTGCATATGTTTGTTTATACAATAGGTTAACTTTCACCAACTGCAAAATAAATATATCATTTCTGTCAGTATTTCATGTTACTTATAACTCTCATCAAGAGTTTTTTTAACGAGAAGCACATATTTTAACACCTAGTATGCCCAAAGCCCATACTGTTTTATAATCTCATTTACTAAGTTTATTTTGAAAATGCCAGTGGAATCTAAGAATGGGATCACCTGGAACTTTGCTCAGCCATCTGTGCCTCACTGTAAGTTATGGTTTCCTAACATGACACAGAATATTACAACCATAAGTTAGACTAGGATGAGCCCAAGGAGTCATGTTAGTCAATGCCTTTGTTTTACACTGGAAGAAATGAAGCCCAGAAACACGCAGGTGCAGAAATGGCATGGTTAGTTGCTCATGGTACCAAGACTAGATACATGATGATGGACATCCAGTCCTTGTGGTTCTTTTTAAATAAAGATTTTACTGTTTGAGAGAATATGAGAGAGAGAGAAAAGAGAGAAGTGGGGAGGGCCAAGAGCAGTCTCCATAGATGTACATCATTAATTGTGACATGGTTTCATTCTATATAGGTGGATGTGGGGCTGGAACCAAACTGGGGACCTCCCAAATGGGAGGTGGGAACTTACACTGCCAAACCATCCTAGTGATCACTAGGTATCCCACAGTGCACCACAGTTCAGCATGTGAGGTTTGCATGGACTAGGGCAAGGATTCGATCCTGACCTTGCTGTTGCAAAGCAAACACTCAAACTGTTGAACTATCCTGGAATCCTTGTCCTTGTGTTCTTCACTGCACTATGCAGTATGATTAAACTTGGAGAGGTTAATTTTAGGTAAAGCTCTAGATTGTGGAATATAGAACAGAGGTGTCTTGGAAGGAGAACAGAAAGGATCAAAGTAGTTGGTTCCATAAGGAAAATTAATGGTGAATTAAAGGGGTGGGTGGAGAAGTGGTACTGATAACAAATTTCCTAAGCAACATTTATATCCCAGGACAAATGCTACAACCATAAATGCATTTCAAAACAGCATTAAACCTATTGTTAAGACCCTCCACCAAGTAAAAATAGTACAGATGGTGGCCTTTCAAGGTTACATCCTTTCATCTACTTTCTATGGTTGTTCTATACAGCCAAGAAGATTCTGTAACAGTGCTTTATTTTAGCTTTACTCTCATTAAGGTCTCATAAACGTAATCACTTAATATTCCTTAAGAAACACAGCTTGAAATAATTACTTCATTAGAAAAATATAGCAGTATTCATTCTAGCTCTCTTGAATAGATTCTTATTCTCAACTTGAATGTTTTAGTTGTCCTTTCAATGTGAATGCAAATATCTCCTGACTTGTAGAATGGCATTTCAAATATCATTTAAGGATAAATTAAAAACAAAAATTCTGCATGAAGTAAATTTAAAAAATATTCCTTATCAGCATAAACCGTAGCTATAAAAGTTCTAGAGATGTGTATTATCAGTAAACACTGTGAAGTATATATGGTAAAAGAATAAATACAACAAAATGTGTTTTTTAAGAATTGTTTTTATTGTTGTTGTTTTTTTGACAGAGAGACAGAAAGAGACAAAGAGAAAGGAAGTGTCCAGAGCACTCTCCATAATTGACAGCATTAGTTTTCCACATAGTCTCACGCCGCAGGTGGGTGCAGGGCTGTGCAGGGCAGGAACTGGGCTGGGAGCCTCCTGCATAGGCCCCAGCAAGAACTGAACTGAGGGCCACACCCCAGTTCAGCACATGGGTCCGCCTGGGCCGGAGCCGGGATTTGATCCTCTGTCTCCAGGGCTGCAAAGCAACCACTTACCTTGCTGAGCCAGCCCAGCTTCCTCAAAAAATATGGTTTTAAAGAGATTGTTTTGAGCCTATCATTTTATTCAGAATGTAATATTATATTTAATAAAATTTGTTGAATAAATAAAAAGTGATTGCTAAGTTAGAAATTTTTTAGAGAGAAATTTTTAAGGAGAATTTTAAATAAAGAAAATTAGACCTAAATTTTGTTACTGGAATACTCAAAAATATTTGTTTTAGGTTGCAAGATTGATTACTACATTTTTACTTTTCTGCTGGAGAAAAACAAAATACAAAAAGAAATTTAGTATTACTCACAACCTACAGAAGAAAAGCTTTAATTATTTGGCTGATCAATCTCATCTTCCCATATATTCTTTTAAGCAAAACCTCCACTCTAGCCAGAGGGCTTTCTCCAAATTCCTTCCTTGCTCCTGTGGGCTCCTCTCCTCAGAATATTCTCAATGTGCCTTTTCTGCCCTCTCCTGTGTACTCTCTGATATTTTGCTTAATTCCTATCCCTTCTGGATGAAAACTTTGTTCCTCCCATGATCACCCAACTCAAGCTATTTCTTCCTTTCTCTGAATCTTTCTATCACCAATTACTCTTGCTATTTCTCAAGATTTATAAAATATGCACTTGTACTTTTGCCTTTTTTATTGTCCAGGTTTCATTGCTGTTAGTCATACTATAAGCTCCGTGAATGTAGAGAAAAATTGTCTTATATTTGGTGTCTTAAGAATTGTCTTATATTTGGAGTACACTCTCAAGTGCTTGTTATCAATTTGAAATTTATTTCATTATCAAGTGATCCTATAATATGGAAGATAAACAAATCTAATTGCCAAGTACAGCATGTTTATGAGTTTCAATATTGATCACTGCTTATATTGTGCTATTAATAAAATAAACAAGGAATTTAAAATGGTCTCTAGAATTTTGTCCAGATATAAAGATTGCATTTTAAGTGGATGAGAAATATTGAAAAGAAATATATATATTGAAAAAATATATAATCTTAATGTTAAAAATAGATTATACTTTGGTGAGAGTTATTGTAGATAAAATGTGCATACAGGTACTTTAAAAACAATCACTGGGGAAAGCTGGGATGGCTCAGCGGGTTAAGCTCTCACTTTGAAGCCCCAGGGACTGAGGATCAAATTCCGGCCCCAGCCCATACAGACCCATATGCTGAACTGGGGTGTGTTCCCAGTTCAGTTCTTGCTGGGGCCTACGTGTGAGGCTCCCAGCCCAGTTCCTGCCCTGCACAGCCCCGTGCCCACCTGTGGAGTGAAAATACACGGAAAGCTAATACTGTCAACTATGGAGACTGCTCTGGGCCCTCCCCCTTCTCTCTGTCTCTCTCTGTTAAAAGTCAATAAAATAAGTCTTTAAAAACAAAAAATAAACAAACAAAAAAAACCAATCACTGTATAAAAGTTCAGAGTATTGTTGATAATTTTCTTTGGAGCTATTCTTTTTGGTAATGATATTAAGCATGTTCAATGTATTCAGCTAAACCTGTCACTTCTTTTGCTCTTTTTTCGAATTGAACTCTGTAGAGTGAATTGGGCTTTCTGATGTCCTGGTGAGCCCAGGGCTGCCTGAGCTCTCATCCAACTTTGTTACCCAGGATGGAAATGTAGCCTCCATGTAAAGTTTGAGTCAAGGACTGTTAGGAGCCAGTCAGGAACCTGAAAGGAAAGGTTTCTGGGGGCCTTGATGGCAAGGCCTCACCACCCCTTCACCTCCCCTTGTGATTATCTATAGAAAAGAATGTGTATGTGCAGCTTCGAATGAAGGTCAGACCAGTTGATTGATTACTAGGCCTGGGGTTAAAAAGATATGTAGGGGAAGGGTCTGCTTGTTCCTGTTATGCTAATGAATAACCCATCCTGTACTTAACCCACAATGTCTCTTTATCTCTTCCCTATTCCTTGTAATGATGTTAACTTCTGCTATAAAAGCAAGCAATAAAGCTATTTGAGGCTCTCCTATTGAAGGGAGTTGCAGGTCATTTTGGTCTGTCTCAATTCCCACCGCTGGAACTTAGGGAGCTGGAACTTAGGGACTCCGTTCAGTCTGGCTGGCTCCTGGTTACAAAGGACCAGCAGAACCAAATATCTTTTTAAGCAGAGGAACATGAATAGTTTGAACAAGTTCTTTCTGAATAACAATATAAGCTCCAAACACAAGATAATGGTAACAAAAGAAACTGAGATTGTAGATCACACTTTGCAGAGTCACAGTCAGATAAGCTTCCCTTATTATTGACTTAGGATCTGAGAGAACCAAGTGCACTCAATATGCTTCACCTACTCTTGTTTAATATGGCCTCTTCACTTCCGATAAATTTCTACATCCTTGGTTATACAAATCAGAAATTTAATTTAACCATATCTTGTGTGTGTGTTGTCTTCCTGCCAGCCTTTAGCCCAACTGAAATACCTTTTCATTTGCACACTCAAATGACTTTTGTTTCCTGTTCATTTTCCTACCAGTGAGACATTCATTGTATACATAACTTAGGTATATTTTTCAGTGTACAAATGAGTCAGTGTCAAAAACAAACAAAAAACAGAACTAGGTTATATGTGAGTATATTAAAAAAATTATCATATAGAATATCCAAAACACATAGCTGTGATCAAATTTGAGTTCACTGATGAGATTAATACCCTCATCACCCTCTTTGGATGTCCCAACCTTCATCTACAGGAACAAAGTTTCCTTGATAGTACACATCTCTGCTAGTCAAATCGTATCTATTATGTCCACAAAATAGTTCGCTACTTGGTAAAAATATCAATGAAGGGTACAACAACACTTTCTTAATAGTATTTGCTAGACAATACACTTAGATTCGCAATATAAAATCTAATAAAACTTGGAAATTAGGTGCGTGCCCATCTTAGGCTAGGGTGACCAGATGTCCCGCTTTTGGCAGGACAGTCCCGATTTTTAACAATTTGTCCCACGTCCCGCGGCATTTTAAAAAAGTCCCGATTTTTGGAAAGAATGCACGACAAGCTGGGGAATGGCGGGAGATAGACCAAATTTTTAATCAAGAACCCCCTCCCCTACGGTCAATGGTGTCCTGCTTTACCAATTTTAACATTTACCAATGTTAAAATCTGGTCACCTTATTTTAAGACTTAGGCACATCAAAAAACATTCAGAAAAGGGGTAGGAATGAAGAAACTTAAAAGAAGCTACAGGGTATTTAATGTTAGATACACATGTAATTTCAGTCACTTAACACAAGATTGAGTTCTTCTTCATTCAGGTCACAGTCCAGTGTTGGTTGGTAGTAGGTTTTGTTCTTCACAAATTCAAGTATCTATGCTCCAGGGGCAACAAGAAAAAAGAAAACTCACAGAAAAGTATACTTGCTATTTATACTGTGAAACCTAAGAGACTCCATTTTGTAAATTGGGACTCCATTTTGTGAAATTGGCCATCATCTCAGAGAAGGTGAGGCTCAAAGGCCCCAGGAGAAACTCAAGCCTCTCCCCTCTTATCAGGGAGGAACGAAACTCCCCCACCCAACTTCTGCTCCTTGCTCCACTCCCTGATACGATTATCCTCATCCAATCACCCCACCCACTTGCGGTTTTCTCCTTTAACTTCCCCTGCCTGTGCCTGCCCCAGCTCGGTGTCCTCTCCTAGTTGTACTGGGAGACGGACAGACCAGGCTCGATCTTGTATCAATAAAACCTCTCTTTGTACTTGCATCGGAGTTGGTGTCTTGGTTGCCGTAGAGATCGCAATCTGGGAGCACAACAATACATTGGCCTGCTCACTTCACATTGGCTGTGCTGAATAAATGCCCTGCAAATGCCTAGCCCAGGAAGAGGAAACTGATTTGTGAACATCCCCAGTCTCTGCTATACCCATCATCCATTCTAATACTTTTTTTAAGTGGAAATCATTTCATGATAGTAAGGAAAATATTAATTTGAAAATTTTGCTCTGAGGAAAATTAAAAGAAAATGTAGGCAGTTATGGACATCGTATTGAGACAATTTCACCAAAAAAGCATTTTGATTTACATTATCTGATTATTTACAATGCAACTATATAATTATATGATATTTAATGCTGTAAAAGAAAGGATTATATTTTAGAGATGTGCTGTAATAGATAAACTTTAGCACTTTAACAAAAGGCTAAATATTAATGGGGTACTGATTAAAGAATAGCAGACATATTCTGATGATAGTAGTTAAACACTTAAATTCTAGATTAGATAATCCAATAGTAACAGCCAACATTTTAATAATTGTCTCCCTCAATGTATCTCAAATGCACTCTACTAGCAAACATGACAGTACAATTATTTCCATGGTACTTAGCAATTTCATGGTGGCCTACTGACAACAGAAGAATATGGAGTGGAAAAAATGTCAAAGAAGTTAACTGATTTTAAAAGCTAAAATATTGTTAGTACCAAAAATTTAGGTTTATATGAGGCTAACTGTCTGGACCCCATTTAAACTCATCAGTTAAGTAAATATATTGGCACCAACTTAAGTAATAACTCTCTCTTAATCTGCTGAAAAAAAAAGTAGACAATTCTGCTACAGAGAACATGTTTGTAAAATTTTATGTCACATAAAAGAAAACAGTTTATATAAAACAATTTATATAAAAAATATAAAATAATTCAAAAATACACTGATAATCCGTTATACATAGGTCTGCTCTATTACTAAATCTATGGTATAAAAATTAACCATTTCAAATATTAAATTAAAATTAAATTAAATTAAAAAATTAAATAATTTCAAAACAGGAGGAAAATGTGAGAAAATTGCATAAACTACAAAAATATGTCTAACATTGGACTGTATAGGACTTTTATATATTTTTTGCCATTTTATAACTAGTAAGAAAAACCTAAGAAGAAAAATATAAACTGATATTTCTGAAAAAGTCAGAAGGGAAAAGATTAGAACTACAGATAACAGAGTGCTTGATCCACAATAGGAGTTAATAAAGGCATACTGAGTGATTAACAGAATGAATAAAACAGTAGAAAGAGGATTGAACTTGAAGTCAGAAGAGCTAGGATCCAGGCTAGCCACAAAACAGCAAACCATAATTTATTGAATGCTGACTAAGGAATATGATGCATGATATCATAATCTGAGGAGACAGATACTACTGGTATGCTCATTTTGCCAACAACAACAAAGAAACACAGAGTTAAAGTACTTGATCATGATAGCACTGGAATCTTAATACAAACATTGTGCCTCCTAAGCTCTCATTTTACCTACTGCATTATACCTCCCTCTGTATGATCTTGGGACCCCAGCCCCACCCCTTTACTTTCTGAGTCATAATTTTATCATTGGTAAAATAACAGTTTTGGATTAGATGTCCTCTAGTGCTGCCTCTTTAAAAAGCGTATCCTATCTAAAGTGGAATTTGGTTGATATTTGTAACTAGTACTCTTGTGCCCCGACCAGCAGGGCACGACAACGCGGGGAGAGGAGGACCCTGTGGAGGATGAGAGACAGGAGACACGAAGAAATGGAGGCAAGACAGGATTCTGATCAAGCCTCAAAATTTTATTTCGGTTACAGCGGTATATATGCAGTAGGGACAAAGGAGGGCAGGGCAGGGTATGTTGCTAAGCAACGGGCTATCTTTAGCCACCAGCCAAATGGGCTATCTCTAGCCACCAGCCAAACCATAAGGTTTCATGTGACTTCTGATAGCTGGTGCTCTTTTGGGGAAGTTGAAGTTCTTAGAAATGGAGTCAGGTCTGAAATGGAGTTTTCTTTGTTAACCTGGATGGTCCCCAACATCTCCTCCCTTTTTCTTTTATTAGAGGGCGGGCTTTAACTGATTGGGGGAGTAGTGACCTGGGTCCTCCCGTGGGCTTTCCAAACCCACTGGCAATGGCTCTCGGTATCTTTTGGGGAGGAGAGGCAGAGCCGATGGATTTTTTATAGATACCAACCTCTATGCAACCCAGGTATACTCACAGGGAAATCCAGAGAGGGTCAAAAAAGAAATTTTTTTGTGACCTTCCCTTGCAATGCTTTGCTTTACACCCAGATCGGTACCCATACCTTTCCCGTAGGGGTAGGTAAGCATTTCTCTGGTCATAATGCTGTCCCTTAAGGGAGGGAGGGATGGCAGGACTCATAGTCTTGTTCTAGGTCAGCCATGGCCAAACGATGATAGTGAACCTGGATAGGTCTGGCCAGTGCACTATCAATCTGCCGCTTAACAAAATCTGTTAGTTTTCTAAAGGCCCAGGGGCCGAAGGATAGGACTAGGATAAAGCCTATGAGGGGGCCAAGGATAGGAAGGAGGTAGGGGAGGAATCCATTTAGTCCGCTCCAAAGGGGATTTTCAAGCAATTCCCTTCGCCTCTTCACCAGGTCTTCCTGTAGCTTCTTTATCTTGTCTCAGACGATTCCGGATTTGTTGCCATAGAAGCAGCAGCGTTCCTGTAGGGCTAAGCAGATTCCTCCCTGTTCTGCAGTAAGTAGGTCTAACTCTCGTCTATTCTGGAGGACTACCTCCGCTAATGAATCAATCTGGTCTTGGAGGTCATTTATAGTTCCTGATAGAGCTTGGACATCATCAATGAGCTGATTAGCTAATTTATTGTAACGATGGATGGGTATACCTAGTCCTGCTGATCCAGAGGCAACACCTGCAGAGATGCCCAATCCTACTAATAAGGGAATAAATTGTACAGCTCGTTTGGATCGCTGTCCAGCGATATAGTCTATGCTAGGTAAGGGCTCAGGCTCATTCCCTGGGATGATATCTATGTCTGGAAGGGTGATAGCCTGAATACATATCCCTGTCCAATTAGTGGGCAGGGCGGTGTATGCCATGTTACCTCCGCATACAAACACTTGGCTGGGAGCTGGACATATTTTAGAGACATTATGGGTATAGCTGCAATTGACAAAAGGGGGAAATCCCACATTGATATCAAAGCTGCTATTTTGAAAATTCCCTGAAAAACAGGTGGTTAAGTTGAAACCAACAGGTTGCACACGAAAGGGGGGGCTATAAGAACAGTTATGAGAGACGTTTGTATTTTGAGAAGGGAAAACAATAGGCATGGGTGTGCCTAGGGCTAAGCATAGCCAACAATCTGCAGCTAAGTCAGGGTTAGATGCATTAAGGGTTAAGAAGGTAGCTTTTAAAATATTGGAGGTTTGCATATCTAATTCCACCCCTCTGGGCCTGGGTAGGGCAAGAGGATGATAAGAAAGGGAGGGGTGTTTTAGTTTTATAATCTCTTCTGTTTGTTTTTGCAAGCGAAGGGTACATTTTAGGAGGTCATGAAGGGTTCTCAGGTGGATTAGGGTCTGATTTAGAAAGTTCTTTCTTAGAGGTCTGTGGCTTTGGCTTGGGCTCTTCGGGGATATCTATTGAAACAGAATGGCAGACAGAGGGGGGACGAGAGCTTTCTTTAAGGACTATCTCCCCTGTTTCGATTATTTTCTGGACGTCTGGGTCATGAGAATGGACCTTGAGAATATCATTGATTAAATTCCAATATGAAAAGGCAAAGACAGGGACCTTAGCTGGACCAAAGATTTCGAAATAGTCATTGAGGGAGTCTCCTACTCTTTTCCAACATCTTTGATCTATAGTCCCTTCTTGGGGGAACCATGGACATACATCATAAAGAAATATAAAGAATTCACGTAAATCTTTTTTACGAGCCTTAATTCTACGTGTCTGGAGAGATTCCTTAATACCTTTAAGGAAGAGCTCATGAGAGCTCAATTCCTGTCCCATAGTGATCACCCACTTACCTTACAGATCAAGCTCGCAGGGTGGCTGGTCCCGCGGTGATCAGGAACGAGTCTTCACTCACGGGTCAATACCTCGCGGCGACTCAAGACGAGCCTAACTCACGCACATTTCGTGGAGGCTCAAGGGTTGCCTGGCCAGGGCTTTTCAAGTGGGTGTCCTCCAGCTGGACCCGTGCCTCTGCCCCATGTTGGGTGCCAAATGTGCCCCGACCAGCAGGGCACGACAACGCGGGGAGAGGAGGACCCTGTGGAGGATGAGAGACAGGAGACACGAAGAAATGGAGGCAAGACAGGATTCTGATCAAGCCTCAAAATTTTATTTTGGTTACAGCGGTATATATGCAGTAGGGACAAAGGAGGGCAGGGCAGGGTATGTTGCTAAGCAACGGGCTATCTTTAGCCACCAGCCAAACCATAAGGTTTTATGTGACTTCTGATAACTGGTGCTCTTTTGGGGAAGTCGAAGTTCTTAGAAATGGAGTCAGGTCTGAAATGGAGTTTTCTTTGTTAACCTGGATGGTCCCCAACATACTCTAAATTAGATTTGGTAAAAATTTCCTATAAAGGGCTAATACGAAATATTTTAGGTTTTGCAGGCCATAAAGTCTCTGTGGCAAGTATTTAACTCTGCCACTGTAGCACAAAAGGAATAGACATATAGAAAAATTAGTATTGTGTTCTAATAAAACTTTATTTACAACAGCATGTAGTTTGTTAGCCTGTGTCTAAACTATCATATATAATAAAGAAATAAATAGCAAGTCTAGGTTTAGCAAGAACAAATTTGGAAATACTCAGCATTACTGTGTTAGAAGGTATCTTGCACATCAGGTGCTCAAGTCTTTTGCCTTCAGAATTACATTATTTACATATGGCTGTTTCCTTGATGGTTTCTAGGAAGAGAGACTGCTTATACACACAGTCTAACATCAAAGTGATATGTTTTTATAAATACAAGATAAGTATACATTTGCAAACGTGATGTACTTCAAAAAGGTGTAGCCTGGTTTCCAAATCATGATGAGATTCCCAGGCAAGGTCATACAAGCTTAGTGGATGCATGTTATAGCCAAAATAATGTCCATAGGTGATAATATAATCACACACATGCACAAACACATGTGCACAATCACACACAGAAGGAAAAATCTTACATATATATTTTTTTATGTTTGCTAAATAGAATTTAGTGAACTATTTCTATTAAAAATACATCCCACAATAAACAGCAGAAAACATATTTGTGCCAAAAACATGTTATTTTCTCCCTACTGTGCCTATTAAAGAAGCTGAGGGGGGGAACTGGTCTAATGTCTCAAACTCTGTTCCTTCTGTACCAATGTGATAATTCAAAATACCTGTGATACTTCGTGCAGCAAACACTGTGATACTCTGCTCCATGCCTTAGCACTATGATAAAACTTCTGGGAGACAGGAAGTAATCAATTTTGCCTGTGTCCTTAAGGAGCTTATACTTAATTTTGGGGAGATGACATTTACTTGTTGAACAATAATGCTGGCATTAAATAATAAAAACTAAAAAATAGTTCTAAATAATAATAATATAGGAGATGGCATGTAAAACTACAGACAGATGATATAGGTTAGATGATAGCTAGCTAGCTAGCTAGCTAGATAGATAGGAAGATAGATAGACAGAAAGAGAGATATGTAGAGACATATAGTTAAAGGGAGGTTAAGAATCAATTTATAATTTTAGAGAAAGGAGAGAATCATTTGGATTTGAGTGATCCAGTAAAGTTTTGGGTTCTATTGGTTTTAGGTTCTTACACTAAACACTAAGTAGTATT
>PVKE010016008.1:0-32605 GCA_004027555.1 Craseonycteris thonglongyai
AGAAATGCCTGTGAACGAAAAATAGGGAGGAAGCTGTGAAAGACTGAGGTGGACATCAGACTCTAATGAGACATCGGCTTTGAGGAGGAAGAAAGAAAGGAAGGAAGAAAGGAAGAAAGAAAAGAAGAAAGGAGGGAGGGAGGGAAGGAAAGAAGGAAGGAAGGAAGGGAGGAAGGAAGATGAAACATCTTAAACTGAAGTGAACTTCTAAAATTTGGTGAGGCCACTGAGGAGTGCTTAAGCCAAAGTCTCTTATCAAAGAAATCCCACATCGCCCAGGAAAGAACCTGATTTAGTATGTTTTTGTTGCACTCAGTCTTTGATTGGGAGTAGCTAGTGAAAAGTGTGACCTCAGAGCAAAGGCAGTGATGCTATTTCCAAGTGCAGCTTCTGGGGATCTTAGTCAATTACACTATCTGGCAGAGGGAGATCCAGGAGGCATGTCCTCAAGACCACCATGTAGTCCTTGATTAAAATTTGTGTATCTCTAGGGGAAGCCAGATGGCTTAGCGGGTTAAGCACTCAATTTGCAGCCCCAGGGTTCGAGGATTGACTCCCAGCCCATGTGGACCCATATGCTGAACTGGGGTGGGCTTTCCATATGGGAGGCCCCAGTTCAGTTCTCACCCAGGGTGAGCTTTCTATGTATGGAAGTCCCCCAATTCGGCCCCCAGATCATGTGGGCATGCCTTCCGTTGAGAGAAAAATTAGTCTTTCCTGTCAAACAAAGGTGACTATTTTATAGTCTACCTCCATTTTGTACTCATAGTTAAATTGCCTGTTCTCAGAACTCAGGGGCTTCTCATACTTCCTCATTCCTGACTAACATTCAAAAATTGCTTTGCATCATCTTTAGCCAATCATCTTGCACTGTTTCTGGCAATTGAGACTTAGATTGTGAGATGGAGCCCCAGTCAATGGGGTAAGGCCCAGTGTTTTCCCCCTGCATTAGGGTAAAAGACCAGCAGACCAGACCACCTGCCAGGTGTACTTGCTACCTCAATAGACATGCAATGTGCCCTTCTGCAGAAGTAAAGTGCCTTGTTGAGATATCCTTGTCTTCTGAGTGTCTTTGTTTGACACCAGGGCTCTCTATTTCCAACATCATGCAAGAGGCCCTCAGCCCAGTTCCCACCCTGAGTGGGCCCCACCCATCTGTGTGGAATGAAACCATGTCGAAAACTGACGACATACAACTATGGAGATCGCTCTGGGCTCTCCTCCTTCTCTGTCAAAAACAATGAAATGAATATTTAAAAACATTGTTCATCTGTTCATCCCTTCAGTGACAAGGAAAATTTTTCTTCTTAGATAAGATCTATTGGTGGCTGTACAGATTAAGTAAAGTAATGTATAAAAGGGGCATAGCACATAACAACATAGTGACTGCATAATAAGATGCAATTCTTTTGTTATCATCAATGGTATTACCTGCCAAGCTACATTTACTACTAAACTTCATTATGTACTAAGCACAATAATGGGCACTTTATATGCAGTGGGACATGCTAAAAAGAATATAACTTTTGGTGGTAGACATAATGGAGTTCAAAACCAGGATAGGGTACTTACTATGAGGGTAAGCTGATTTTGCCTCCATTATAATACTTTTGTTACATTAGACATATCTGGATATAACTGGTTTTGTGTAATCACCTGGTATCTCCTCGCTATCATTCTTGACCTTGCACACACAGATGCTTACACTTTTCACCTAGTGCACAAATGGAAGTGTTCATACCAAAAAAAAACAGTCAACATTACCTTCCCAGTTGAGGCCTAAGTTTTGAATGTTTTTGGCTGAGGTGATGCCTTTTGGCAGTATTCCATGGGCTGCCTTTTGTTTTTTGGGTTATAATGATAGACCCAAGTATCAGCACCTGTACTTGACTTTTTTAAGAAGTCCTAACTTCTTTTGCAAAATGTTCTAGAAGTTTCCTAAAAATGAAACTCTTTCAGCTTTCATTACGTTAGACAGATGCATGGTACCCACCTAGCACAAACTTTGTGGAATACAAGAACACTAATAATGTATCCCACTCTCTCCTTAGAAATTCCTAATTTACCAGCAAGTTTTTTAAATTTGATATGATGATTTCCGTGGATCAATTCTTCAATGTGATCTTGATAAAGCTGATCACTTGCTGCCTTAGGCCTTCCGTTTCATGTTTTGTCACTCAAATCTGATTGCTCCACCTCTCCATCTTAGAACTGCCTTACCAATGTTTTACTGTACTTACATCAACACACTGATCCTCATAAATGACTTACATTTGTCTGAAGAAATTGAAGAAAATTTCTTCTCTGTTAGGAATTCAATAATAGCATACTATTGAAACCAAATGTCTGAATTCTCTTCCATTTGATGTTCATTGAGTGAAAAATGTAAGCATCTGTGTGTGCAAGGTCAAGGACGATGGAGGGTAGATACCACATGACTACATAGAACCAGTTATATCCAGATATGTGTAATGTAACAAAAAAATATTACAGTGGAGGCAAAATTTACCAGCCCACTCTTGTAGCGGTGTGACCATGTTGGTCAAGTTATTGAAAGTGTCTGAGCTTCACTTTCCACACCTGTAAGACAGAGATAAAATACTTACAATAGAGAGTGTTAAAAGGATTAGAAGAAATAAAGTACTGGTGCCTGGTATATACCAGTAATATAATACATGGTTCTTGTTATTATTGCTAAAGATCATAAAAAATAGCAAAATCATTGTTCCTTGTAGGCTAACCTATATGAACTAGATCATCAGGGCTCTCCAAGCCCTACAGCTTCTTTTTTGGACCTGCCCAAAGGGAAACCCTTGCAGGAAGCTGTGGGAGATTGAGAACAATGAGCTCAGAGATGCCCTTCCTTAGCCCCCTCCCTAGGAGACCTGGCTGTGTCTCTATCAAAAGTCACTGTTCTTCACAACTTAGACTCTATCCAACTCTCTCTCTTTCTGAATTCTGATAACTACTTTCTCCCTTTTCTTTTCAGGTCCACTGATGTTAAGACCTCAGCTGTCACTGTCCCCAGATTATTGCACTTACCTTTGTAGCTCCCCTAAACCCATACACTGTGAGTATACTACTAGAATACACCCTCCCTCTAAATTATCTTACTTTGAGTACTAAGTAGGCTGACCAGGCATCCTGTTTTAAATGGAACAGAAAACAATGGTACTGTTCCATTTCAAATGGTATGTATGGCCAGTACCACTGTTTTCTGTCTTGTTTCAAATGGGATGTCTGATCAGCCTAGTACTAAGTCTTCACTTTCCTGTTGGGACTGCCAGTGGATTTTAGTCTCCCTTTCCTCAACCCCACATCCTTTCTCCATGAATTATGTTAGTATTAGATGCTATTTTAGTTAAAAATAAATAATAATCTTTTAAATAGAGAAGGTAAAAGACAAAAGGGTGGTGATGTGGTTTTATATTTGAAATCTGGCACCAAGATAATTGGTTGATTTCAGAAAAACTTACAAGTTCTTTCAAAGAAAATGGTACTTGTAAACAACCACGCTAAGACTGAGGGAGAAGAGTGTGGACAAAAACCACACCTTGGACCGCTGAACCTCTGGATAATTTAGAATGTGTCTCATAACCTCTTTGATCCTTAAATCACAATGTAGGCAGTTATGTGACTGGGACCATTTTGTCTATAACAGTACTGGCCAACAAAATACTGTTTATGGAGGGATATTTCATTTTTTGGTTCTTGGAAAGGTGCTTTAAAATTCTTGGTCTAAGGACAAGTGTGTTAGGGTGGATTATTTTATCATCGGTGTGTGCTTGGATTTCACTTGAAAGGATCTTCTGGCTGACATCAAGATATAGCCAAACAAGAGAATGACGCCTGTTGAGCCCTTAGGGGGTGGTGGACAGGCAGGAAAGCCTGTAGTCCAGGAAAGATTTTCCTGTTTTTTCAGCTGGTATGAAGCCTAACAGCTCTAGAATAAAATAGCTTGGAATCAGTGGCCCCAGGTATGAAAATGTTATTGAAAGGAATGAAAAATCAGACACTGTCAATGTGAATGTGAAACATCTAGCCAGCAGACAATTTTAAACAGATTTGCAGAGGTTTTTGCAAGAGCTATTCAGATGAGATTCTGTGTTTTCTTGGACCTCAAAGACCAGACAGGGGCCCATACGATACCTATGTATTTGAGACAGATGACCTGTTCACTCCCTGCTTTTTTGGCATCAAGAACAATCAAGGGAAGCTCTCTCCTGGGGTGGGAGATATTTTTCTAGTGGTTAAAGTAAAATATTTGGCTTCTGGTTCGGAAGTGGCCACACATCACACTAATTAATTATCTTTTAAAGGACGTGAGTGAAACTATATAATTGAAGAGAAATTGGATTGGTTTTGCTTTTTTCTTAGGGCAGAAACTCAGTGCTCAGCAGCTGAAACAATAGATGCCAGGAATTAGAAAAGGGTAACAATAAAACCTAACTGAAAACTCCAATTGGGGTGAGGTTTACTTACTCCTTCATACATCCCTGACATGCTTCACCCCCACTGTCTTTCACATGTCATTTGGGCACCCTCTGTGGCTTTACTTCACACTGTGATTAATCTTCTTTTGAAAAAAACAAAACAAGACTGTAGAACACAATGCATTTCCTCATCATCACAGTTAAGATATTCTCTTTAATTTCAGGTGCCAAAACACTGAGCACAAGACCAAGTCGGGAGGGGACCCCGTTTGCAGGGAGATTGTGTTTAGTAGAAGAAGAAATATAGAATTTGGATCAGATGCTCCTGTTCAATGCTTACTACCTATACCCTTTTGGGCAAGTCTCTACTGGTCTAAAGTTCATCTGTAAAATGGGTTTGTTAAAATTCACCTTGCAAAACCTCTGTAATGAGTAAATGAAATAGTGTATGTAGACATAGTTTATAAACTGTGATTTACCAGATAAGCAAGGAAAACACTTTTATTTATATTCACTATGTTTCCATATTGTCTTTTGATAAATTATAATCACTTTGGGGAATTTACCTCTGTGAAATTGGTCCATTCATATTTATTGAGCATCCGTTTTGTGCAAGGACTTGTGCTCCATGCTGTGGAGGATATAAAGGTGACCAGCACATTGTTCTTTCTCTCTTGGATCGTACAAACTAGCCAGGGATTTAAGACACTAAAAAATAACTACTTCCTCATCACAACCTTTTCTTCACTCCTGTGGCCCTAGTGGGGTTGTCATCATGGAACATTCTCTCCTTTCAATCCTCTCTGTTCTGAGAGTATCAGTTGGAATTCTTTGATTTTAAGTAACAGAAATGAACTCTGGCTGAGTTGAACAAAAATGAGACATTTGGTAGAACTTTAGGTAACATCATAGTTAACAGTAAATATTTTAATAGGTTCCCTAAAAGCCAAACCTTAGTCAGGCATTGAGGTATTCATGGCTTATTGAGGGTTTGCTCTTCTGAAACATTTGGGGGGAAGTGAGAGAAGCTGTACAGGTAAGGGTGAGGAGCTAAGCAAGTATGTGGTCTCAGGTAAAGTCTACTCAGTTTGGAAGTGTATATCTTAAGGCAAGAGTCTAGAATTTTGTACCTCCCTATCACTCAGCCATTGACTGCCTTGGAGTAGGGGATACTGAAACCTTCCAGGCATCTCTGAGTGAGGTATACTAGTCAGTCAAAGACAATGATCTGGAGAAAGTTGCAGGTACAAGTTACTAGATGCTGTATAGACAACACCTGGGTAACAGATACACTGGCTGGTAAAGGGAATATGTGTAGGGTACCATAGCATCTACTTACTGAAGAAGAGAAAGAAGGTAAGTCTCAGAAAAAGTCAAGACCTACATTGCTCTTGGGGACAAAGTGGGTATCAAGAATGAATTATGATTTTAGAATTTCCCCAGTATTGAACACTCTGCTTAAATTCTAAGTCTTGAGAGAGCAGTTCCGATTGGACACAGGGATGAAGAAGTTCCCTTGTCCTATGGGTCACTAATCCGGGAACATTAAAATTTGAAATAGAAGGAAATCGGTCTTTAGTGGGAGAGAATAAGGCCATGCCTAGCAGGGAACAGAGCTGAGAGATGGAGTCTAAGAGCTGAATTCTTCAGGCAAAGTTCCAACCATGATGAAGGCAGCATCTCACCTTAGCTTCCCAGTTAGCCAATAAATTCCCTTTGATTTAAATTACTCAATGCCGATTTATATCACAATCAAATGTATTATGGGAGGCAGATATTGACTTGCTAATGTTACTTCTGTGAATATGTTGTTACATGGCACAAGGAACTTTGAGGATTTTAATTAAGGTTACTAAACAGCTGACTTAAAATAGGGAAAATAGGGAGACCTAATCTAATTATACAAGTCTGGAAAAGCAAAGTTTTTTTTCCGGCTGGTAGCAGAAAGGAAAGTCAGAGATGTGAAGTGCTGTTGTTAGCTTGAGGAAAAAGAAGCTGTGTTTCAAGGAAATAGGGCTCTCAGTCTTACAACAGCAGGAACTGAGTTCTACCTCAAAGAAGAATCTTCCCTTGAGCTTCTGAATGAGATCCCAACCTGGCTACAACCTTGTTTTCTGCCTTGTGATCCCTGAGTAGAGCTATCCTGAGATAAATACATTATGCCCAAATTTCTGACCCACAGAACTGTGATAGAGTAAGTGAGTAATATTTTAAGCCACCGCATTTGTGGTTATTTGTTATGGTAACAATAGAGAAGTAATACATGAGCAAATACTTTTTCATTCAATAACATTTGTGGATTCCCCTGCCTTGTGTCCAAATGTCTAGAACCACATAGACACAAACACTACATAAATACTAAAAATAAACAATTATACAAGGCTCCTCTTGAAGGCTTTCTGGCTTCTTTATAAATAGTATTTGCTTCATGGAAAGGACCATGTCTTATTTGTGTCTCTGTGTCACGAAACCTTCCTGGCACACAATAGGTATCATTCCTATTTGTCCTACTAAACAGAACAGTTTTACAGTACAGTTGGTTCAACAATACACAGTGCTAGGGTATAAAGAACCAAGGAGGGGAAGCCGGGATGGCTCAGTGGGTTAAGCGCTCACTTTGCAGTGCTGAGGACCGAGGATCGAATCCCGGCCCCGGTCCGTGTGGATCCATATGAGTTCCCCCAGTTCAGTTCTCTCTGTCTCTGTATCTCTCTCTCTCTCTCTCTCTCTCTCTGTCAATAAATAAATAAATAAATACATACATACATACATATTAAAAAAAAAAGAAAGATGCTGAGGGGAAGCCGGGATGGCTCAGTGGGTTAAGCGCTCACTTTGCAGCACCGGGGACTGAGGATCGAATCCCAGCCCCGGCCCGTGCGGACCCATATGATTAATTGGGGAGTTCCCCCAGTTCAGTTCTCTCTCTGTCTCTGTATCTCTCTCTCTCTCTCGCTCTGTCAAAAAAAACAACGATAAGTAAATAAATCTTTAAAAGAACCAAGGGCTTTTGGTTGGGTTGGAAGTTATATTTTAGGGAATACTTTCTGGTTCCTGATTTGGCCTTCAATTTATATTATATGTGAAGATTAAAAAAATAAATCCTTTTAAAGTGTATTCCCCCTTAAAACAGAATTGCTTAGTCTCCATAAAGATTCTTATTTTGGTTCTGTAACTAAGATATTTTATGGCTCATAATTCAGTACCCCAGCTATCAGCATATGCTCTAGGCCAGGGGTATCAAACTCAATTAAAACTGGGCCATTTTGGGAAAGCTGGATGGCTCAGTGGGTTAAGAGCTCGCTTTGAAGCCCCAGGGACTGAGGATCGAATCCCGGCCCTGGCCCATGTGGACCCACATGCTGAACTAGAGTGTGCCCCCAGTTCAGTTCTTGCCGGGACCTATGTGGGAGGCTCCCGGCCCAGTTCCTGCCCTGCACAACTCCGTGCCCACCTGTGGAGTGAAACTATATGGAAAACTAATGTCAACTATGGAGGCTGCTCTGGGCCCTCCCCCTTCTCTCTGTCTCTCTCTCTGTCTCTGTTTCTCTCTGTCAAAAATCAGTAAAATAAATCTTTAAAAAAACCAAACTGGGCCATTTGGTGCAACAAGCAAGATTCACGCAGGCCACATCACATTTACAGATGTCGCCGGAACTGAGTCAGTGCTTTTATACACGCCCACAAGCCCCCAGGAAAGGCACTGGGCCATGTGTATACTCGTCTTCAGTAGTTAAAGGGTTAATGAGAGAATTGTGTGTACGGTATTGCCTCGATCTCTCCTAAGCGCTATTTTCTTCATAACAATTTTTTTCTATTTTCATTTTATTTCAGAACATCATGAGCCACAAACAATTTCCTCAGGGGCCGCATGCAGCCCTCGAGCTTCCAGTTTGACACCTCTGCTCTAGGCCATAGGCCTTAATCAACAAATTCATCAATTATCTTACATGACCTTTTAAAAAATTTAACGTGATTATGCTTAACTCTGTGTTTCCCTTGGTGATTTGTATTAGTGTCTACTCTAGTGGTTGAGATTTGTCTTCTGTAACTGTTTCAGATTGTACAGAGTGTCCTACCTAGTCCTGACTTTGAATGTTAGTGCTCTAGGGTAAAGTTCCCTTATAGGTGAGGCCGGGGGCTGAAGCCTGTCTCCTCAGTCCATTGATCGCCATCAGTCTCAATGACCAATTCCTCTCCCAAGACTGGTTCTGGGGACTTCCAAACAACTGGTCCTGTACACTTTGCATTAACTCCAAGCTATCTCCTGATTATCTTACTTCCCCTCCTTACTCCCCACCTATCTCTTGGTTGGGACTGGGGATGCACCTTAAATTACCCCAAACTCCACTTTCCTTGTGATTCTTGTACTTGTGAGAAAATATCCAAGTACTCTTAATTTTTGTTATTCTTCCATAGGATGGCTAATGATTATTTTGTATTTCAGAACTGTGAGAGTTTAGGGTTTCAGTAACTTTGATCCATATAACATATTTGGAAAACACAAACAAACCAACAAACAAATAAAAGAACTATTCTATCATGATTGAGTCTGTTTTTGCAGATGTGTCATTTTTGAAGTCCTGCTATCCTTGGAGTCATATCTTCACATCTGAAAAGGGGTAACAGTATTAAGTAACAGTCTGGGTCTCCCTTTGACATCTTCCCTTAAGAAGTGTAAATGTTGCCATTACCTTGACAGTTCAAAACTAGTCATGTGGTTGATATTTTACCAATGAGATACATGTGGAAAAATGTCACTTTTCCTTTTATTAGTTCTGTCAGTACAAACCTGGCAAGAGATAATAGTGAGGCGATATTGGTATTTAGGCATATTCACATTTATTTTTGTGATTTAAAATTATGATGACTTTCATGTATCCTTACAGTGACCCTGTCTGGTTTAGTTCTAAAATTATAGTGTCAAACCTCTTTCCCATTCCTGCAGACAGAGACAGCAATACTCAACAAACACCTAAGTTTTGATCAGATACAGCCTCGCAATTATGAAAAACATTTTATTTTATATTAACCAATTGATATTTATGACTTATTTGGAAAAATAGGCCTTTCATTTTCTTTTTCTGGCAAAATTTGCTGCATAATTTGAACTGTCTTTTGTTTTTTATTTTTTTTTTCAGCTCTTCACTATGTTTTACATGATCAAGGGCATTGTTTTTGAACCTAAAATAAAGGGAGCTGGTTCTCTTTTTCTGTATTATTATTATAGAACCTTGGAACACATGTATGACCATGACTTTTTACTTTTCTGGTTCAAATTACTAGAATTTATAACTCAGCCCTGACATTCTAATTTAGTAATAGAAAAACCAATGAAGAATTAGTTTCTTACCGATTTAAAAACATCTCTCTCTCTCTTTCTCTCTCCCTTTGTTTCTCTCTTTCCTTTTTATGAATGATGATTCCTTGAAAATAGAAGGTAACAGACATACTGGTTTGGCTAGGAGAATAAACAATAATGATAATAATAGCTACTGTTTATTGAATGCTTAGTCTGTGCCAGATAATTTACATGAATAATTTCACCTTCTGTTTCTGATAATGTGGTGGGCCAGACAAACTCTTTCACTGAAAACTACTAATAGTACTTCTGAAAACTTCTATAGTTGATATAAGCAAAAATGTCAATAATTACAAAAAATGTAAATGAAATAAATGCTTCAGAGAAAATATAAAGGTAGTAGATGGATGGCAAAACAAAAGGAGGACTGAAAAATGTATCAGGAAAGTTTTGTCTAAAGAAAGATGCTGTAGTTGTTTTAATATCAGGCAAAATATGCTTTAGAGCAAAAACTTAGATAATCTCTTCTTAGTGATAGCGTATTTAATTCACTAGGAAATTTAAACTTTGTGTTATCTAATAACATATCTCAAAATGAATAAAACAAATGTTGATGAAACTAAAAGAGAAATAAATACATCCACAATTACCAAAAGAGGCTCTACTATAACTCATAAATTAAGTGATGGGACACATAAATATTCAGTTCAAATGAAGATTTGAACGCTATAATTGATGATCATGTCTTAGTCGATATGTATAAAAACGTGTCTCCACAATAGAATATTCATTCTGTACATGAACACAAGGGACATTTGCAAACATTGACCATACTGTGATTCTCAATAATTTTGAAAGTCCTGTACCATTGCTTGAACACAGTGTAGTAAGGCTAGACATAATAACCAAAAGATAATTGATGAAACTCCATACATTGAGAAACTAAGAAATACATTTTGAAGTAAACCATGAATTAAAATATCATGATAAAATTAGAAAATATTTACAATGGAATGAAAGTGAAAAAGACTACTATCAAAACTTATGAAATATTTTCAGATAAATTAGAAATTAGAAATTTTAGCTTTTAATGATTATATCAAAACAAAAATAGATTAAAAGTCAATGAGTGATACATTCATCTCACTAAGAGAGGCAAAGAATCTGGAAGAAAGGAAACTGTGAAGACCTGAGCCAAAATTAACATAATAGAAAATAAGCATTGAATAAAAAAGATGATCAGAACTAAAATGTGGTTGTTTGGGAAGACTAACAAAACTGACAAATCTTTGGCAAGATTGATCAAGAAAGAAGAGCTGTCCCAATTAAACAATCTGAAGTATGAAAAGGAGATTTAACTACCAGCATTAAGGAGATGATAAAATAATATAAACTTTATGCCAGCTAATTTGAAAATTTATATGGAATGGACAAAATTCTAGAAAAATCTAACTTACTAGAACTGATTTAAAAAGATATAGAACACATCACACCATTCACAAAATTGAGAGGTAGCTAAAGGTCTCACAGAGAAAACTCCAGACTTTATAGATAGTCCTACTATGAACTGCATCCAAACATTCAGGGAATAAATACTTTGAATTTTACCAAAATTATTTCAAAGTAGAGCAAAATAAGAAACATTTACTAATTCTATGAGGCTAGTGTAACTTGGTGGCACAAACCTGATGTGGATGTTATAAGAAAGGAAAATTACAGGTGAATCTCCTTGAGGAACATAGATAAAACAATCTTAAAATATTAGCAAAGCCAATCCAGCAAAGAAAATAGTACAACATAACTATGTTCTGCCTATCCTAGAAATGCAATATTTTTAGAACACATTAGAGAAAAAGTCAATGTTATTTTTCACATTAACAAATCAGAGGAAAAATATTGTGTGAACATATGCAGAAAAATGGTTTTGTAGAACTCAACATCCATTCACACACACACAAAAATATACACACACACAGACACACACACACACAACAAAATTCTTAGCACATGAGAAAAAGGAGTTTGTTAGCCTGATAAAGAGCAAGTACAATAAGCCTATAGCATTTATCAAACTTACTAGTGAAACAATGAAAGCTTTCCCTTCAGTATTAAGAATAAGACAAGTGTGCCTGTCATTATTTATTTATTTGCCAAGTGACACTTTAATAGGCTAGAAATAAAAAAATCCAGTCTTTGAAGATTATCAAGAGCCATGTGTGGACCAGAAGGGAAATCAGAGGCATAGCACTTAGGGCCCAGGGGGAAACTCCAGACTGAGCTGGAGGTTGGCAATGGATGAAGACTCCTTGAGGGTGGTTACATTTAGACAGTTCCATCCTGTTGGGACCCCTGCAAAGCTGCAGACACACCTCTTCTTGAGGAAATTCCTTGGGCCCCTCCACAGTTGTTATGGCTCTTCGTCTTCAGATAGATGTCCAGCAGCACACACAGATGCTGCAGCTTGTTGGTTATGAGCTGATGGATGAGCCGGGAGCCACACACACAGCAACTTGTAGCATAAACTGACCTCCCTTTCTGTTGCCCAAATATTAGGAGGCCCTCTGCCCACCCCCCCACAAATCCTGGAGTCTATTTATTTAAAAAATGTGTATTTATTCTTACATGTTTAAGCTTGAAGTCACCTTCAAAGAACTGTTTGATGCAACACCTATCCAGACACTTCTCCCACTGCTCAAAACAGTTTTTGAACTTGTAGATTTTGATGTCTTTTAGTGCTTCTGCCATTTTTTGTTTTACCTCTTCCACATCTGCAACACATTTCTCTTTGAGGACTTTTTTAACCCAGGAAAACAAACAAACAAAAAATTGCTCTGGGAGAGATCTAATGGGGCTCCAGAGGGAGAGGAGGGCTTTGGGGATCATGCCATTTTGGTCAAAAACTACTGAACACTCAGTGCAGTGTGGGCAGGTGTGTTGTCATGTCACACATTGTGTAAATCACCCATCGTGAAATGGGCAAATGCATTGAATGATTTTCAAAAAAAAATTTTTACTGAAGCTGAACGTAGCCTCTCACAACACCAGCTGGCACACTGCTGCAGATGGGTTCCTAGAACACTCACCTAACGGAAGATGCCGGTACTACAAGTACTACAATGGGCCTGCCCTCCAGAAGATCATTCCAGGTATTTTTGGGTCCCCCCTCGTGTTTTCATCACTGCTGTTGGTTTTCTCCCTTTTCCAGTTCAGACAGAGCTGGAAACTGGGTAGGATGGAGGAGTAGCTGGGGTTACGCACCACAGCAGGCTGGAGTGTGTCTGTGTCTCTTTCAACAACTACCATTTAGTAGAGATTAGTGTTTCCAGCCAGTCCCTCCTCCATGATGTCTGGTGAACTGTAGCTCTATGTAATCCTCACGGGCAATTGTCACCTAGTTCACCAGGTGAGAGACCACCATTGCAGTGAGGAGGGACTGGCAATCACTGGTAACTGGTACAATGCCATGTTCCGTGGATGTAAACTGTGGATGGTCAGGCAGGACTGTACTCTGGTCTTCAGTAGTGTCATGGTGGTCTCCATGTGGCTGGCACAGTCAGTGGTCAGCAATCACTTGTGTGCTGAGGCTGCTTTTCGGGGAAGTAGAGATGCTCCCCAGCTTCTGTACTAACAAGGGTGATCTGGGTCAAGTATGCCATCCCTCAAAGTCATGATGCCAACTTTACCAAACTGGTAGTGATTATCTGAGTTTGGGATTTTCTTTCCATGATCCCCAGGATACAAACAGCTCAGGATTGAGCCAGGAAGCAGCAAGTCATCTGCACTGATAGGGGTGATCAGTTCCATGGCAATTGTCACTTTGTCTTTTACTGTCAGGATGTTGAGATTCACGTAGAAAATCAGGTGAAGCATACTATGTGTCATCTTTGCTTTTCAGGTCCAGCATGACAGACAGCACGGGTCTCGTAGCATCTCTTTGAGCTTGTCATCCCACTGAACTCCCAGCGTGATTTGCTGGTGTTTCACAATCTCCTTTCCCTTAGCACCCAAGTTGCTATCACCACCTTAGGAGTCTTCTCAAGGCTTAAAGAGAGCCTTGGCTTTATCTGCATTCCTTTGATTGCCACAGACAATGTGTTATCACAGGCCTACCCTTATGCAGTGGCCTGGACAAAGGAAACATAGAGAGGAGGCAGCAGGTGTCTGGCTGTCTCAAATTGTTTGTGAGCTTGGTTGAATGGCATGGCAAGTACTCTTGCATCAGGAGGGACGCCTGCATGATGCTGTTGAGGTGAGGCTGTTCAGGTACTCCTTCTTCACCTCAGCCTCCTGGAGAATCTTCCCCTTGATAGACAGGCACTTTCAGTACTTTGCTAGACTTGCTTGCTGTTCAGCTCCCAATTCAAATGTGAAAGGGTTTGGGATGTCAGCCTTGTTAGTATCTGGAGGAGCCCGCTTATAAAATTCTAAACTTACCAGATCTATTTTTTCATCCTTTAATTTAAACTACAGACATTTGGTGATCTTCTACAGGTGTATCATCTCACACAACAGGTTCTGGAACTATAGGTGACAGACATCTACTTTCTGCTTGGTCTCATGGATATGATCGCCTTCTTTCTTCAACCTAATATGAGCTAATCGGTTAAGCTTCTTTAGTCATGAAACACACAGCCCTAGATCCTCTGTGTTCAGTCTCAACAGCCACACCCTTGCTTCCCCTTCTTTTCTGGTCCTGGATCTCAGCCAGGAGCCCCTGTAACTCTGGGAATACGTACTTGTACAGCTCATAGTCTCTGCCAGGTCCCGCAGATCCACATCAGCCTCCTCGTTGTACTATTTGCCTTCTGCTCAGTGTCAGAATGTTTGTTTGCCTTCAGCCAGAGTTCCATCACTTCCGATCACTTTTGTTTTTTGTTTGATTCTGATGGTATGGGTTGTTTGGTGAGGTCAGGTGGTACATGGGTGATCTTAAAAAATGTTGAACACTGCACAGATGCCCAGTCCTGTCGTGAGTATCTATTTTTACAATTCTAGTCAACATTGTACTGATGGCTTTAGCTAGCACAGGAAGTGAAGTTGAAAAAAAATTAAAAGAAATTGGGATTGAAAAGTAATAAGAAAGCAATATCACCAGCAGAGAATATGATTCTTAGCATGAATAAAAACAATAGATAAAATGTTAGAATTGATCAAAGTCAAGCAAATTTGCTATATAAAAATTTAACTGCATTAATTAACAAAAAGAAAGAAAAGATACCATTTGTAGTAGCATTAAAAATATAAACTATTGGAGATGCCAGGATAGCTCAACAAGTTAGTGCTTTCCTTGCAAACACAATGTCTGGGGATTAAATGCGGCCCTAGCCTGTGCAACCCTGTATGCTGAACTGTGGTACAACTGGCAACTGCCAGATGGCTCCACAGCAAAGGTTCCTGCCTCCCATGCAGGAGGCCCCCAGTTTGGTTCCTGCTTGGCATGGCCCCACATCCACCTGTGTGACATGAAACTATGTCACAACTAATGTGCAACTATGGAGACTGCTCTGGACTTTACCCTCTTCTCTCTCTTTCTGTTTCTCTCTTTCTCTTTGTCTGTCTGTCTGTCTGTCTGTCTCTCTCTCACCTTCTCTCAAAACAATAAAATAAATCTTTAAAAAATTTATCTAAGAATCAATCTAATAACAGAGGTGAAAGGTGCTTTTTGAGGAAATTATATATTATCTCTAGTTTTTATACCAGCTCTGCAAGGGTATTAATATCATCCATTAAAGAAATAAAGCAACTTACACAGATATCACATAGATGGGGAGATATCACATAGAAGAGGAGATGAAAGGATATGAACCTAGGTCTGTCTGTTTCCAAGAGCTATGTTTTCCTCAACATAGTGATCTTGGTTTGGGGGCCTCTTTTGATGTTCTCAGCTCTATGTGACTCCTAGGCCTTGGCTGTGTGTACCACTTCCTATCAAGAGAACAGTGATAACTTATGTCATCTTCAGGGTCTTATGGTTGCCATAGCCTTCCCTTCACCTTAGGTTGTCTCAGGCTCTGTTGGGGGTAGAATCTGAGTGTTGGTATCCCTTCCATAATAGATGCTCTAGCAGCCTTAGCACATGATCTGACCTTACTAGGAGAGATTCTGCCCAGAGTACTGGGTGACATAATCCAGAAATGTGTGTGTGTGTGTGTGGGGGGGGGCAGTTAAAATGGGGTGAATTTTGACCAGTGAGAGACTACACATGGGAAAAAGCTATCAGCTACTAGCTTGCTTTTCTCTTTCAGCCCCTTTGTAGGTAATGATTTTGTGCAAAAACTCTGGAGATGTCCCTCCTTTGTGACTAAGCAACCAGTTGTGTTTTCCTGTGAAGCTGTGGCAAGCTTAGTAATGCACCATTTTATATGTGAGAATCTTTTTTTCTCTGACTCATTTTCTTTTCCTCTCATTCTTGCTTTCCTGAGACAAAACTCCCAAAGCACTAAAGCTTTGACTTGTGATCTGATTTCCAGGGCACCCAGATTTTGACATTCATAAAGACTCAACTTCTCCAAAATTCAAACGGGTGTCACAACCTATTAACAGGTTGTGAAATCACTTTAAGTGCATTGCTATCAACATTTGAAAACATAGTGAAATAGAAGAGAAGCAATGTATCAGAATGCATCATATGTAATTATGACAAGTACCATTTCCTGAAAACTTATATCAGTTATGTGTATATGTTTGAGGATGTATGTATGTGCTGAGTTGTGATGTTAAATGTATGTTTTACTATGTGTCATGGTCAATAGAGTTTGAAAGCCATTGGTCTAGGCAGTGGGTATATGAAGTAATGAGTTCATGTTATAACTATGACTTTCTATTGCATAGCACAAATGACCTATTTGGAAATTTTTGGTAGCTTAACTTCTTACTTTAACAAGTATTAAAATGTCTGGGGAAAGCTGGGATGGCTCAGCGGGTTAAGCGCTTGCTTTGAAGCCCCGAGGACTGAGGATCGAATCCTGGCTCCGGCTCAGGTGGACCCACATGCTGAACTGGGGTGTGCTTCCCGAATGTGGTGAGGCCCAGTTCAGTTCCAAAAAATAAATAAATAAATAAAATAAATAATAAAATAAAATAAAATAAAATGTCTGAAGAGCCCTCATATTTATCTATACAGTTTCAGCTTACATTTGTTAGCTTCCATGTTAGAGAAAGAACATTTTGAAATAGTATTTTCTTGGAAGCTATATGCCAATGCCTTATTTAGAAAAATAAAGGAAATTATCTAGTGGACAAAATTTATGATGTTCTGATGTGTTTATTTATGTCTTTGTGATACTGTTATATAGGCAGATTCATTTTTCTAGTAACAATCACTAATAATCCAGGTAACCATCATAATATGCATTGTATTTTTCCTTAATGATGTTATATTTGAAATATATGCCTACTCTTTCACATGTGATGACCTCTTTGATCTCCTTGGAACACCCTGATTTGGAGAATGTTGGGGGTGAAAAATAGAAGTCTCAAAAGTTGTGCATGTATTTGCTGACTTTAAAAACAATCACCCTAAGCAAGTTCTAATTTGCAGTGTGTATACTGATTTAACCTGAAGATATTAACTAAGAACAGCTGCTGAGTTGCATGTGGTTAAATATTCTGAGATAAAATACTCTGGCAAGATACGTAAAAGAGAAAAACAAGAAAGCTTGTGAAGACACAGAACAATCTTTAAGGTCTGATCCAAAAACCATAGAAATGGGGAAGTCAGGATGGCTCAGCAGGCTAAGAGCTCACTTTGCAGCCCCAGGGTCCGAGGACTGAATACTGGCCCCAGCCCATGAGGATCCGTATGCTGAACTACGGAGTGCTTTCCATGTGGGAAGCTCCCAGTTTAGTTCTCGCCAAGATGAGCTTCCCATGTAGGAGGTCCCTGGTTTGGCCCCCAGCTCGCGAGGACATTCTCTCATGTGGGAGGACCCCAGCCTGGTTCCTACCCTGAGCGGCCCCTGCCCACCTGTGTGGAATAAAACCATGTCAAAAACTGATGATGTACAACTATGGAGACTGCTCTGGGCCCTCCTCCTTCTCTCTGTCTCTCTGTCTCTTTTTCTGTCAAAACAATAAAATAAATTTTTAAAAACAATCATAGAAATGGCAAGTGTTATCTTAATTTCTCTATGATTTTAGAAAAATCTTACTATAGTTCATACACTGGTAATAATTCAAGGACATGGTTAATTTTCTAAGACCCCACTGAGTTGCTTTCTATTTCTAAGTAGTCAATTGATAGACCTAGCTTTCTTCCTTGGTCATAATAACACAATCATTTTTATAATCACTGCCAACCCTTCTGAGAGTTTAATGCATTTGGAAATCTCTGAAGACAGATTTCTAAGTTCATTCTATTCACACCCAGATGGTCAGATCATTAAAGCTTGGCAAAGACAGAGAGGTTGTTTATTCCTTTGCTATATAAATACTGTATAATAACTAGTGAGCACAACTCTGTGTCCAGATAATAAAGAATTTGTAAAGTATTTGGAACCTTTTACTTACTCACATATATTGATGATATGCTAAATGAATTTAAAGAATCGTGTTTAAGAAAAAGGATGGGGAAGCCAGGAAGGTTCAGCAGGTTCAGCATTCACATTGCAGCCCTGGAGTCCAAAGATCAAGTCTGAGTCTTGGCCCTGGCCCATGAGGACCCATAAGCTCAACTGGGGTATGCTTCGAAACATAGTTTGGTTCCCACTGGGGCAAGCTTTCCATGTGAGAGCCCCTGGTTCAACTTCTGCCTGGGGCCCCTCCCCCAGCTCATGGGAGTGTGCCTCCCAAGGGGGAGACCCACTGCCTGGTTCACGCCCAGCGCGGCCCCACGTCCACCTGTGGAATGAAACTATGTTGAAAAACTGATGACATGCAACTATGGAGACTGCTCTGAGCCCACCCCCTTCTCTCTATTTCTCTCTGTCAAAAACAATAAAATAAATCTGTAAAAAAGAAAAAGGATGAATATCAGTTTCATTTTTTAGAGCTATTTCAGAAAGTATGCATTGACCAGAGGAGATCTGATTCAGTATTTATTTTCCTTGCTCTGAATCAAAAGTAACAAAAGCCATGTATCAATCATATAAAGCAAATGTGTTTTGCAAAAGCAGGCCTGACCTGCTGGTCATCTTCTCATCTATGCACAAGTCCCTTTACTGTCTGCTTGTTGATCACCTTCATGGCAGATTTCATTATCTTTCCTGTATTCATCTTCTTCGCCATATGACTGTTAAGTTTTTCCCATTAAAGGTTTACAGTTGATCATCCCATCCCTTGATCCTGAGAATGGTCATGAGACTTGTTTTGCCCGATAGCATCAACTGCAAGTCCAGTGTGCCAGTTCCAAGCTTAGCCCTTAAGAGACTGTGTATCTACTTCCTCTCTTATGCTTATGCTAAATTCATGGGAAGAATATCCCCACACTACTGCTGGTCTCAGGAGAAGTCTGAGAGATGTGTGGAACAGAACCTCCCAGCCACGTCCAGTCTGGATTGTCTAACCTCCAGTCAACCTGCATTGTATAAACTAAGTGCTTAGTGTTTTATACCGCCAATGTTTTGTGGATGTTTGTTTGTAGCATTTTTGTAGTAATAGTTGGCTGACTGGCCCTCTAAACCTACTTGTGATTTTCAGAAAATTTCTTGGCCCTGTCAGATTTGGGGAGCTTATCTTTGTCTTTGGATGAAATAAGAAATTGGGGCGCTGCCTTTGTTCTTGAACTCTGTCTTCATGTATCCTTTCTGGGGCTCACAGGCACTTCAAATAGAGATCAAGTGTGGCAGAGTATCACTTGACATCTACACACTTATAATTCTAAAATGTATGTGTTCAGCTGCTCTGGCCAGTACTTTCTCTGTAGTTAGTCAGTCTCTGTGGATCATACCTCCACTAGCTCTTTTCCTTCCTCATGCCTAAGGTTACAGAAGGCTTCATGTTGGAACCCAGATGAATTATAAGAGCATTCAAAAATACCATTACCCTGAGTGATTTTGACATATTATAGGAATTATCACTTGGTGTATGGAAAATATTAAAATGATTAGTACAATTCCTGCAGAAGAAACTTCTTTCCCTAGATATTATTTCTGAAATCATTTAGGAGTTTCTTAATAAATATCTAGAATCTCAAGCACTGTGCTATACATTCCTTACCTTGTAATAAGTTCATGACTTCTCACAGAAGGAACTCATATGTGAACATGTCATACCTTGTTCAGACACAATTATAATGCTTCAATAAAAGTGTCTGGTAAAGAAGGTTCTTCTCCATGACTTGGGTGTCTGTAGCTAACAGGCTTCTCCTGAAATTTTCTAGAGTATATTTAACTTTTGTTTTCCTGTCAAGTAGAGGTGGATGCATTTAGTGGAGGGACTGATTATGTCTTGGAGTCACAATGACATGAGAATTTGAAAAGAATCTTCAAGTATTTTATTATCCTGGCAACAAAGGAGAAATATACACTTGGAATTCCATTAAGATAGGCCACAAATTTCTCTGTAAGCTAGGACAGGTAGGTAGGAGAACTTAGTGACTATTCTGCAACAACTCAGTGCTCTACATTAAAGTTATAGAAGCCAGTGTTCCCAAATCAGAGTACCTTATAGAGTACCTTCTAGTACCTGAAGGTCTTAACTGGCTCTCTAAGCTTCCCCAGGGCACACTAACTCCCCAGATGTAACATTTCAACTCAGTTCCTGTGGTTGCCCACAGAGGACATGTAAGCCTGAGATGGGAATCCCAGAAACTGTCTAAAATATTCCAGAGAACATGTGATGTGTCCTTACACATGTCCGAATAACTTTAGAATTGCCAGCTCAAGCTTCTATGAGATCTGACAATTAAGTTTGTAAACTCTCCACTGAGTACTTACATTGGCAGCACTGTACAAACAACTCAATAAGGTTTCATAACCTTGGTATATCAGTGTCTCACAGCTGTGATCCGGTCAATGTGTGGTGATGCCTTGCTGAGTGGTATTTATTATTGTTGTTGTGTGCTTTGTGTGCCATTGAGAGAATGTCAGAGCTTGAGTCAAGACCTTTTGGAGAGGCAAGATGATGTTTTGGGCCACGTTATCACTGATTATGAAACAAGGGTGTACCAATATAACCCTAAAACAAAGCATAAAAGTTCACATTGGAAGTTAGCCAATTTTCCATGACCCAAAAAGTTGCATCAGTCCAAATCAAGAGTCAAAATGATGCTGCCAACATTTTTAATATCAGAGGGATTGTTCATTATGAATTTACATGAACAGGACAAATGATCACCCAAGTTGACTATTTAGAGGTGCTGAAAATGCTGCAGAAAAAACTTAGATGAAAACAGCCTGAACTTTTTGCCAACAACTCATGGCTCTTGCATCGTGACAATGCACCAGCTCACACAGTACTGTCTTCAAGGGAGTTTTTAGCCAGTAAACAAATGACTGTATTGGACCACCCTTGCTACTCACCTTATCTTGCCCCCAATGACTTTTTTCTTTACCTGAAGATAAAGAAAATACTAAAAGAAAGACATTATGATGACATTCAGAACATGAAAGGTAATACAGTGCTGCGCTCTGATAGTCATTCCAGAAAAAGAGTTCCAAAATTGCTTTGAAATGTGTTCTGGGTGCATAGCTTCCCAAAGGGAGTACTTTAAAGGTGACCTTAGTGATATTCAGCAATGAGGTATGTAACACTTTTTCTAGGATGAGTTCACAAGCTTAATTCTCATACCTTGTAAGGTCTGTTCAAACAATGCTAGAACAGTCAGCCTGTCCTCTTGAAAGTTTATGGAGCATCAACAGGACTGGTTATCTCTAGAGGCAATGAGGTATTCTAGGAGCCTAGCCTAGCAAGTTCAACTCAGACCAGGATGGACTCTGAAACACTGATGCAGAGACTGTTATTCTTTTTCCTTCCCTTCCATGATTTCAAATGTACCCAAGCATCCATCCAAGATTTACTAGATTAACGGACACCAGTCAAAAGTCTTTGATTTGTGAATTCTGTCTTAAGACCAGATCAAATATGTTTTCTGTGAGTCTACTAACTCCACTGATCTACTACCAGACCCTGAAAGCTCTGAAAATATTGTGGCAGGTAAACTTAATGATATGGCCAGACTCTGATGTTAAAAGCCACAGTGAGGGTGGGAAATCAAAGAACCTCCTAACTATCAGTTACAGCCCTGCAGTGAAACCACAACTGGGAACCAGGCTGGGAAGCCCCAGGGAACGGAGCTGTCCCTAGATTTGGTGCTGACTGCCCAAAGGTTGTTTGCCCTACAGAGGATAGAAAGAAGTGTGTGTGTTAATAGGCTGATGGGTTCAGCAAGTCTCATCTAGAGATACCTAGAGAGAGAGAAAAATGGGAGAAGAGAGAAAGAAAGAAGAAAGTCGTGAAGAGGTCCAGCATAGACATAAATGTGAACTGGGTAAAGATGTCCAGTTTGACTGGCTGCTGTCAGTCTCCTTTGCAGGTAATCAAGAAGGAATCTCAGTATTAATTTGACTATATAAGAAAACCCAGATACAACTGATCCCAGGAAAATTTTGCCATATATTCAATAGCCCATTGAAGGAACCATGGTAAAAATAAGTTTAGTTATAACTTTTTGAGATGCCAGAACCATGGTAAAAGGCAAGTTTAGCTACAACTCCACAATCTAAAGCTACTGTTCTATTAAAGAAGAGGGTTTGGAGTTTTTGCAAAAGGACGCAGACACCCAAGAGTTTAGAAAAAAAGGAGCCTCAAGTCAGAGTAATCTTTTGGGTCTCATCTGAGGCCTTGAGTCATGTTTCTGTTAAGCAAACTCAGCCAAGCATATCTAGACTAATACCTTACATCTGTAACCAACATCAAGTAATAATCATCGGAAATCAAGTTTTAAAATCTTCTTCTGATGCTGGGACGGTCTCAGCAAATCCTGCCATCCTATGGATGGTGCCGTGGAATGAATGGTGCCAGTCCATGCTTTGATTTCTCTTTCTTTAAGGTCTGTAGCTATCTTACATGCATGAAGTTATTTTTTCTACCAACCTGACTTTGGATTCAGTGAAATAAAACAGAAGAGCTCTTCCCTCGTTCTCCTGTAGTTGAAGCATTACCTACATATCTATAGCCTGCTTTGAAGCTTCATTTTATGATCACTGGAACCAAGATTAGAATTGGTCCTCTCAAAGATTCTTCCAGTCATTCCTGGCTCTTAGTCTACTATGTCCATCACCCATAAGCACATCACCCATAAAATAAGTACTGCTGTCTATTTAGGTCAGAATGTTGACTTCTGCCTGGCATGTCCTTTTCTTTTCTACCCACTGACTGATTCTAATCACAACTTTAACTTCCATTTCAAAATACCTTTCTGAACAAAAAAACTGTGAGAAACAGTTATATATAGTGGTTATGAGGACAGACCCAGGCCACATTGTCTGGGTTTAGATTTTTGTTTTTGGCTCTGACTAGCTGTGTGCCATTGAACAAGTCGCTCAAACTCTCCATGTTCCCATTTATTTGCCTATAAAACAGAGATGGTAATAATAAAGTCTATCTAATAGCACCGTTTTGAATATTAACTGAGATTAATTCTTTCCTTTACAAACTGGGTCAACATAAGCATTGCACATGCCTTATATGCTAGTTGCCTTACATGTGTCAACCTTTTTTTTGACAGATAGAGAGACAGAGAAGGGGGAGGGCCCAGAGCAGTCTCCATAGTTGACAGCATTAGTTTTCCATATAGTTTCACTCCACAGGTGGGCACGGGGTTGTGCAGGGCATAAACTGGGCAGGGAACCTCCCACATAGGCCCCGGCAAGAACTGAACTGGGGGCACACCCCGGTTCAGCATATGGGTCCTCATGGGCCGGGGCTGGGATTTGATCCTCGTGCTCTGGGGCTGCAAAGTGAGCACTTAACCCACTGAGCCATCCCAGCTTCTCCTCATCTCTTTTATTTATTTATTTATTTATTATCCTTAGAGCCATTATTATCCCCCATTTTATAATTAAGGTAGAAGAAAGTGAATAACATTTTAAAGATTAAACAAGGGAAAGCCGGGACGGCTCAGCGGGTTGAGCGCTCGCTTTGAGGCCACGAGGACCAAGGATCGAATCCCGGTTCCGGCCCAGGCAGGACCCACATGCTGAACTGGGGAGTTCCCACAGTTCGGTTCTCTAGCTGTCTCTGTCTCTGTCTCTCTCTCTATCTGTCAAGAGTAAAATAGAAATAAATATGCACTAAAGATAAAATAATTACTCTCTATAAATATAAAAAAAGATATATAAAAAAAAAAGCTTTAAAAAAAAAAACAAAAAACTGTCTCAAAGCTTAGTATTAAAAAAAAAAAAGATTAAACAGCCACCAACTTTTGTGGCTAGGACTTTAACATAGGCCTGATTTCAAAGATTAAACTTTTGATTTTACATTAATATTATATGACCTTGAGTTGAACAGTTGTCTCAATTCAGGCTCATTTCTACAACTAAGTTGGATGCCCAAGCCTTTATTCCATCTAGCCCCAGTCCTCTCAGATTCCCTGTCAGCCCTCAGATTGTGCAATTTACTTGGCTACAGTAGCATAGATAGAGGGCATTGATCACAGCAAGAGTGAACACTATAGCACAGTAACCCTTTTATCTTACTTTCCTGTTGAATTCTGCTAATTCAAAAACTAATGATTTAGCTGTGATCTTGATTATGTAGGATAAAAGGACTACTACTTCAGCCAAAGAAATTCAAATGGCTGCGTGAAGGTGCCATCTTGTATATGTAGTGATATTCCTCCAGAAACTCAATGTGAATGTGAATCAGTAAAAAAGGTAACAGAAATTTAACAGTGGAAATGGAGACATTTTCTTTTGAAAGTCAGAAAAGAGTTTTGACTTTGTAGATATATTGAACCACTTTGAAAACATTCGGAGACTTGAATTAGCACTACACAAGACGTTTCAAATAGAAAGCTCATTTTTAATTTAGAAAAAAAAAAAATTGAAAACACTTCCTTGCAATGAAGTCTAAAGTATAGTCAAAGACTTGCTGCTCTAAACCTATTTGGGTTTGAAGAAAAGCTGCAAGATGTGTGTGTGTATGTATGTATGTGTGTGCGTTATGGCTAGAATGATTGTGTATCCCCACATTGATATATTGAAACTTCTAATGTGATGATATTATAATAGGTGGTGGGGCATTTGGGAAGTAATTAGGATTAGTGATTAAGTCATGACGTGATTAAGTCATCAATGGGATTAGTATCCTTGTAAAAGAGACCCTGAAAGCTCCTTCACCCCTTTCACCATGTCAGAACCCAGTGAGAAGTCAGCGGTTTGTTCCATAACCTAACATGCTGGCACCTTGGTCTGAGACTTCCTAGCTTCCAGAACTGTGAGAAATAAATGTTTAAGATACCCAGTTTATGGTATTTTTGTTAAAGCAGCCCAAATGACCTAAGGTAGTATGTATATGTGAGTGTGTGTGGTTTATTTTTTAACCCTCTCTATAACAAAGTGGTATAAGGGGAGCTGATTCGGGGTGGTGGGCACATAATGGGATGCCTGGGTGATGTGATGTGGACTTGTACATCTGGAAACTATCTAATTGTTACCAATCAATGTCACCCCATTAAATTTAACAATAATAAATAAATAAATAAAAAACAAACAAACAAAACAAAACAAAACATAATAATTCATTTTTAAAATAACAATGTTGTGGTTCCTTTTAACTCAATGAAAGTCCAAAATTGCTAAGCTATTTATATTGCTTTTTTGGCTCTCTCACATTGCAACTTAAGTGCTTTAAAAGTTTTGTAGGAAAAAGGAAACCTTCAAGCTACTCAAAGATTTGAATCATGTTGTACTCAAGAAGTACTAAAACTGTACTTAAGAAGGAGGTACATAAAACAGTGAAAGGAATTAATTAAAACTTTCCATAAAAAAGAAGCAGACAGCTAAAAATAAAAACTACCATTGCGAATAAATAATGGAGCTATTCAGATTAAATGAGTAAGTCTTTCCTATTTCTCCACTCTCAAGCACTCTACAGAAACATATAATTTTCTCATTGTTACTATTATTATTGTTATGTAATTCTTCAACTTAACAAGTTATTAATCTTTTGTCCTGTATGGGATGTATTACTATATAATTAAACATCATAATATGTATTCATGGTTGCTAGTTCAAAGTGTGGCTTTGTATCATTTTATTATGAATTGATCAAATAAAAGAAGTAATTTTTTCAGATGACAAATGTTTTTCTTGTGAAACTAGAAAAATAATTTCTTACTTTTTAATAATTGCATCTCCATGAAGAGCAAAATGGAACTATTTCATCCTGATGTTCTCTTTCAAATTTTTGAGGTTGGTGAACACTGTGTAATTTACACCCTGCCATCTCTTTCTGCATCTCCTTCTTTTTATTTATTTATTTTTTTAAAGATTTATTTTACTGTTTTTGGCAGAGACAGAGAGAGAAGGGGGTGTGCCCAGAGCAGTCTCCATAGTTGTACATCATCAGTTTTCAACGTGGTTTCATTCCACACAGGTGGGTGAGGGCCGCGCAGGGCAGGAACCGGGCTGGGGGCCTCCTGCATGGGAGGCATGCCCCCTTGAGTCAGGGGCTGAACCGCGGGGCAAGAACTGAACTGGGCGCCTCCCGCATGGGAAGCACACCCCAGTTCAGCATATGGGTTCACACTGGCTGGGGCCGGGATTTGATCCTCAGGGCTACAAAATGAGCGCTTAACCCGCTGAACCATCCTGGCTTCCCCTGCATCTCCTTGAAGCTACTGCATTCCCTTAATTTCCCATGCCTAGCTTCACAAATAACCCCCATTTTTGGCAACTCAGTGATTGTTTGATGTTCTATGATGTTATTTCACTCTATGTTGTTGCTAGTGCTGATGTGTAATGTCCTGCTGGGAATCAATCTCTTACAGGTTTTTCCTCACCTTCTCCTCTTTTTTAAAGTCCAGACACTCCTTCATTGCCCGATGACCTTGTTATTTCACTGGGAAAAAGGAAGTAGTCAGAAATGACTTTCTTTTTATAAACAAAGTCATAACTGCACCAGTGTATTCTGCCTTTTATCCCTTCCAGATTAACTGCACATGCTCTGTTCTAAAGCTAAACCCTCTGTTTATGCATTGGCACCCTTTTTCTTTTGTCTGACCCAGACTTTTCTCTTATTGGTATCCTGTTTCTGTCCTTCATGATTTCCTCCATTTTTGGGGGGGTGGGGTGGGCGTGGGGGAAGGGGGGACTCCTATGAGCATACAAGCTTGTTGTAATGACTCTCACCTGAAAACAAAAAACAAAAAACAAATCAAATCAAAACAAAACAAAAAAACAAATACTCCTTTGTTCCCCTCATTTTCCAAATCCTTCCCTACTTCTTTATTACCTTTATATCTACTTATCTAGAAAGATAACCTATTCTTTTCTTACCTTCCTGTTTTCTTCTTGCTCTTGAACTTACTCTAAGGAGAATTCTGTTCCAATCAGGCCATTGAAACCATAGCTGTGAGTGTCACCACTGACCTCACTGTGGCCAGATTTCATGGTAATTCTCAGTCCTCACTTTGACCTTTCAGGAACAACTGAAACAGTTCATCATTTTTTTTTTTGAAACACACTTCCATCGCGTGGCCTCTAGGATACCTCAATTTTTGGTTTTCCTCTTCTCAAGCTTCTTTGCCTACATTTCTTCATGTTAGAAAAAAATCCTTTGCTGGTTCTTCTTCTGCTACCCAACTGGAAACATTGGAATGTCCCAGGGCTCCTTGTACCCATCAGTTCCCCATCTATACTTACTCTTTGGGTGACCTTATGATTTTCAATAGTTTTAAATACTATGCACTTATATCTTCAACCATAACCTCTTCCCTGAACTCCAGACACATCTACTTAACTGATAATCCAATATTCCCATTAGGAAGACTGATAAATAGCTCAAATGTAACATGACCAAGACAATAGTCCTGATTTTCCCCACTGAACTGATCCTACTGAAAAATCACCACTATTCATTCAGAGGGCTTAAGGCAAAAACCTAGGTGCCATTCTTCAATTCTTTTTTCCTAAGTGTATATATCCAATGTTGAACCTGTTCTTGTCACTTCTGCTTTCAAAACATCATCCGAATCTACCCATTTCTTACTTTTTTTCTACTGCCATTATCCTAGTCCAAGCCAGTCTCAACTTCCCCCTTGGTCTTACCTTTTAGACTTCTAATTAGTCAGCAAATACACTAAGACCCCAGCGACCTACCAGGCACTATTCTTGATGCTGATCTTGCAGCAAAGCACAAGCCAATGAAAGCACTTTATTCTCAGGGAATTTAAGTTCTGTTTAGGGAGATGGTTCCTTATTGTCACCAGCCCCACCATCTTCTCTTCCTCTCTCTTCTCTCTTCAGTCTTTCTTTGCATAAGAGCCAGAATAATCTGTTAAAAAAAAAAATCTAAGTTGGGGAAGCCGGGATGGCTCAGTGGGTTAAGCGCTCACTTTGCAGCGCTGGGGACTGAGGATTGAATCCCGGCCCTGGCCCGTGCAGAACCATATGCTGAACTGGGAGCTCCCCCAGTTCAGTTCTCTCTCTGTCTCTGTCTCTGTACCTCTCTCTCTGTCAAAATAAATAAATAAATATTAAAAAAAAAAAATCTAAGAAAGATCAAGTTGTTCCCCAGCTGAAAGTGCTCTAGTGGCCTTGCTGACTTCACCACCACTTCCCCTCTTCACTTAGTCCATAGAGGCCCCCACCCCCAAGCTCACTAAACTCATTCCAGTTTCCTGTACTTTGTACATGATGTTCTCTCTGCCTAGAATGTTCTTCTTTCAGCAATTTGTGTGGCTTGCACCCCTTACTTCATTCAGACTCTAATCAATATCATCTCAGAAAGTTTCCCTGGTCACCTTTTTCTTAAATAACTGCCCCCCATCGCTTTCTATCCCTTGACCTTTGTTTATTTCCTTTGAAGCATTTACCACTACCTGACACAATTATATGTATATAATAATTGTTTATCTGAATTTTGTTACGCTGTCTCACAAGAATGTGGTTGAGTTTAGTAAAAGATTTTGTCTTTCTTGTTTCTTGTTCTTTTTCCAGAACTCAGAACATCTCTTGCCATATGGTGGGCATTGAATAAATATTTGTTGTATAAATAAGTTATTGAATGGAGAAAAATTATATGCCATAGTTGGAGAAAACACCTACTAAATTTGGAATCAAGAGAGCTGGGTTATAATCTTGGTTTTATAATTGACTGGTATGAGATAACTGGCAAGTCACTTTGACCCCCTTGGATCTCAGACTGTACATTGAGAAGTTTGAACTGTGAACATTTAATCCCAATTCTAATGTTCTCAAATTCTGTGTGTATAATGTCTTCACACTTGAGACCAACTCCTGTCTTATTTGGCCCAAACCAGATTGATGGCATTATGTCTAGAGCTGCTGGGAAGTAGACATGGGATTTTTCTTTTTTCTGTATCCTGTCAGGGTTGAGATCCCTACCAGGAGGGAAGTCACAGCATTTGCATCTGCACAAACATTTAAGTCAAGAACCTTCCCAAGTTGCAAACTGAAGGGCATAAGCCAGCATGGGGAATATCACAAGGAAAGAGATTCAATGGTGCTTTGATTAAAAACTTTGTTACATTTGCTTTCGATCACAATGCATGCTCTCTCAGGTCTGTAATCACTTACTCTGTTAGGCACAAATCCTAACGGGAAAAAATAGCATGTGTACACGACTCCATCTGTGTGAGCCCCTGCCAGAAACATTTATGAATCACTCGTCTCCTGATAGACAACTTGCTTTCCTAGTTTGCAATCATATTTCCCACAGATGTTGTCTTTGAATTAGCCATTGTCTCATTTAGTTCTGAATGTTTTCTCCTATTTGAGACTGCTTTATGGGCAAATCCCACCTAAGCTGGCACTACTTGCTCAACATTTTAGGAAAGAGACACTTCGGGCAAGCCAGGGAGCTGGAATCCAGGATCTAGGAGAGACACTTCTCCACAAATTTGGAGATTGGTATTTCTCAAGTCCTGGCATCAGGAATGTTTACTCTCAGGTTATGCAAAGTCCCAGCTTGGGTTCTGGAAAAAATGAGCTGACAACTTTGTCTGAAAGGAGTTTCTTGTTTCTGGAGACATCTTGCTTTTATTAGATTATAGCTATATTTGTGGTATCTATTTGATCAATGAAGGTGTCACTCATTAAAAAGAACCTATACCAATTATGGCCTTTATTATCTGGCAATTTGTATTGTTTTACATCAGACTTATTTGTAGCCATATTGTCTGGATCTCTGATGTTACTGAGAAATTTTGAAAGGTAAACAGATTTTTTGGGGGGCATATTTAGAAGTTAGCACACTATATTTACAGAAATATATTATCTTTACTTTTGAGTCACTGCCATTCAACCTCTGTAGATTCTTCATTAACTTTAATTAGATTTTACTTCTCTTTTCCTTCAGAAATAAAATCCTAAACAAAACCCTATAAACCAAATTTTGTTCATTTATACATACTGTATCTGAATGTGCCAATGGTGTGTCCAATTTCAGATTCATGAGCCTGAAGTTAAATGCAAATTCTAATTTCCTTTATAAAAAGCTGATGAAAATCCATTGTGAAAAGGTTATGAGAAAAAGCTTATCTTATAATTGCAGCCAAGATTCAAGCCATTATTTAAGACGTGAAGCATTTGGCAACAAAAAGATTGTTGTCATTAAAAAGGAAGCCCAACACATTACCCTTGGGTTGAGAAAAAATAATTTAGCTGTCATTGTTATTTGAGGAGCAACACAGGAAGATGACAGAAATTAAAATGACCAGTTTTACCTAAAATAATGTAATATATAATTTTTCATCTAAGAAACAGAGATAGTTAATAAACATATCAGAGAGAGATTCACTTATTGGTTAGTACTTGACATTTAGCTAAAGTTTTATTCCTTTAATGCGTAGAAAAAGCCAGTAGAACTTTACCACAGTAGTAGTAAAGAGATAAAATGTTCTTTTCTCGTTAATTTACTGTTAGCAGCCAGAGGTCTGTAACTTAATGACATTGTTGCCAAATTGGTATTCTATTCTTATATTCATTTTTGGAAAGAAGGGTTAGTGTGAGGCCCCTGAGGTCATCCTGGCTAGGTTTACCTTAGCCTGGATGAAGAGGGAAATGGCTGCTGGAGATTTGAGTAGGTAAGTATTTGTAAGGCCCTGTTATTTTTGGAGGCTATATAAAAGTCCAGTGTACTTATCATCAAGTCTTCCCAAATAGTTCCTCCAGATGTCCCTTCCCTTGATGGTTATGCTGAATCACTGTCTGAAGTTGTTCTGGCTGTCTCTTGTCTCATCTCCTCCCAATGTAGTATTATTTCTCTCTTCTTGATATGAGAGGAAAATTGATGAACATTCCCCAAAATGTTTTCAAATGGATGTCTTGTTCTAATGTTATATATATATATATATATATATATATATATACACACACACACACACACACACACATACCTTTTCCTTGTTGACCATGTTTTTTCCAAAGCTTACATTGTGCTTCTATGTGACTAGACTGTCTTTTTCCATTTTGGGGTGAGGTGAGGAAAGAAGTGGCACATTCAATTTAAGCCACTAAGAAGTAATTTACGAAGGGGTTATTTTCAAGGTTGTGAACAAGGTTAACGGAAACCAACCAGGAACAGTGAAGCACCTGAATTTTACTGATCCTCTGATCTCCTATTGGTACCAACCATTGACTACACCCAAGCGAAGGTACTGGGGAGGTCAACCTCTGTAGCACAGAGTAGGGTGGAAAAGATTGATGTATCTAGATAGACAGAGAATATTCAGCACCTGAATTACTTCTGGAAAGCTATTACTTTCCTCCTTTCCTAGAACTCTTTGGGATGCTTTCTTATTCTGTTAGTTGGTATCCTTAGTGACCCAAAACTAATTCGTGTGTGATTGCTCAAATGAATCAGGGACCTAACATATAAAGTAAAGAGAAAGAATCAAAAATTCTTGTGTATTTGTGTGTCTTCTACAGGTTTAACAAACCTAAACAGAACATAGGAAAGTAAATCTGCTGCCCTGTCTAGTCTCTTGTGTTCTCAGTTGCAGTATAAATAAATCTGGAGTAATGTGTTGTGATTCTTCAGGCCAGATGCAGGTAATTGAGTTTATCATGCTTGTTACTGTGGCTCTATGTTTGTTTAGGGTTTATCTTTCTTTGCTCTGTTTATATCCTTATCCCAAGAATCTTTTTCTATTTTCCATTTTATCTTTTCATGTTCTTTTAAATGAATTCTGAATTATTTTTTCTTACATGGATGAAACTACTATTTTAAATACTCGAGAAACTATTAATGTCTTTCCTGCATCCTTCTTCCAGAGTAAGGGAGTTATAATCTAGTTTTTTAAGGTTGTGGACATTTTTGGCTCAGTAACAAATATTAAAAAAATAGACTTCCTATATAACCTGCTTTCCTGTGAGCCTCCACCCAGTAGTGAAATAGTCATGGCACTCTCATTCATCTCATTGAGGATGCAGATATTCTTGCGAATTTGTGAGTGACCCCATTTCTTTCCCTCAGAGTCTCTCTTACTTGAGTCCTCAGGACACCTCTTTCTCAGACTAACTTCTGGAATTCCTTTAGATTTCATCTAAATGCCAGCCCCCTCCCCCCAGTAGCTTTCTCTGACTTTCAGACCAGGATAAATTCTTTGTTGTGGAACTTACTATACTATACTTAGTCTGTTTTATTTGTCTTTGCATCTAGTTTATAATAAGCTCTAGAAAGGCAGGAACAAAAAGCGTCATGTTCACCTCTATTCTCCTAACAGCAAATGTACTGCAGGGACTCA
>PVKE010016009.1:0-32601 GCA_004027555.1 Craseonycteris thonglongyai
CAGAATATGGAACTTTTATATTTAACTTTCTACTCTCAGTTCCACTGGAGAAAAAAACCCAAGAACACTTTTACTCATTTAACAGTAATAAGCTTATCTTTTAAATTTTGAAAAGCAATGAATATTCTGATACTAATATATATTGATTTAGCATGCAAAGCAGAAATTTATAGTTTCATAAATCAGCTGGTAGGATAAAAATAATCATCTTGAGAAAAACTAATACGGTGCCATCAAGTTTTTGAACATTTGTATACTAATATTCATAAAGAAATATATTTAATTACTATAATGGTCTAAATTCCCCTAGGACTACTTTTATTTTTTTACTTTAAAGCAGGGATATTCAACCTTTTGGAAGAACTGTTTTGGGCCACACATAAACTACACTAATACTAACAACAGCTGATGAGTTAAAAAAAAAATTACAAAAAATTTCATAATGTTTTAAGAAAGTTTACAAATTTGTGTTTGGCTGCACTCAAAACCGTACTGGGCCACAAGTTGGATAAGCTTGCTTTAAAGCTTGTTATTACTAGATATTAATAATGCTAAGTAAAAGCTATGTTACTATACCTTTATAATACTTTCTTAAGTAAAATCTGTGTGCTGTATTCTTTTTCTATACAACTATCAAATAACCATGTTAAACTGATAGTCAAATTATTCAGGTCCAATCTTGTGACTGGAGACAATATTCAAAACTACATATCTTTAATGCAGAAGATGAGGTTATTCAAGAAATATATTTTTACCTACCACTTAAAGAAAAACATTGCTCACACATGATGTAGTGGTAAACATGTCACCTAACCTTTGTTCCTACCTTTAAGATAGTGTTAACATTAATATTTGTCTGGCATAAAAAGTTGTTGAGAATGGGGGCAGGGGAATGGGGAGAAAAGTATGTAGAAGCTTTGAAAATCATATACTGTTTTATAAATACATGTGATGTTTATTATAATTTCACCTGTTTTCCCAGCTGTCGGGCACAGATTGGACAAGGTTCTGGATTAATACCTCCTGATGTTTTGTCTTGAGACTATTTAAAAAAGAAGAATTAAAAAACATATTAGATACATTTTACAACCTAATGCATGTTTTACCACTCATTAATAGAAGTAAATGCTGATAAGTGCCATTTAACTAATTGAGATGAACAAATAATTTACATATTACCTAATACTATCATTCCTGGGATTTACAAATAACATTAAGGGAGTGAACAAAAAAATTAAAATAATTTTTATTACAATTTGTTAAAGACATATTACTATATTTGTGATTACTATTGAAGGTAAAATAAAAATAAAAATATAAAGTCTCAAAGCTTTATTTCCAAGCTAGGTTTTGTTATAAAAAATATGTACTTGTATTCTACATGTCCACGCATGGGATTGGAGACATGGGAAGAGGTAACATTTAGTTTCATGACTCCTTTTTAAAAAATATTTATTTTTATTGTTTTTGACAGAGAGAGACAGACAGAGACAGAGAGAAGGGGGAGGCCCCAGAGCAGTCTCCATAGTTGACAGCATTAGTTTTCCATATAGTTTCACTCCACAGGTGGGTGCTGGGCTGCACAGCGCAGGAACTGGGCTGGGAGCCTCCCGCATAGGCCCTGGCAAGAACTAAACTGGGGGCACACCCCAGTTCAGCACATGGGTCTGCATGGGCCGGAGCCAGGATTCGATCCTCGGGCTCCGGAGCTACAAAGCAAGCGCTTAACCCACTGAGCCATCCTAGCTTCCCCATGATTCCTTATTAATACGGGTTTCTCCTCAGTACCCTTTTTCTATTCTCATTAAGGCAAAGCAAATAACTAGAAATCAGTTATTTGAGACTTATCATACCTGGAAATGATGCTGAAGTATAAAAGCTTTTCAAACTATTTCAAAACTGAAAAAGCTTCAAAAAGTCATCAAATGGACAGTGTTTGAAACTTAGGAAAACATAAACTAAGTTTGACTCATAGATCACTAAAGTTTTTAAGTGGTTTCTCTAACCAAATAGTTAAACATTAAAAATATTGTTCTTTATTATCCTTTCACTTTTTTAAGTAGTTAAAAAAAGTCTAACTTTTGTGCATGGATGCAATAACTCCAAGGGTTAAAAACAATTTCACTAATTAAATGTAAGTATGCAGGCATTTAAAAAAGTTAAACTGAATTATTTTCTTCTGTTATTTATTGATTTGTTTCAGGTAACATAAAACAAATCACCTAAAAACTTTGTGACTAAAACAAACATTTATTTCTCCCGATTCTACAGGTTGCCTGGGTAATTCTGGGACTGGCTGACTTGGCTGGAGTTCGTATCTAGCAGTTGGTAGGCTAGCTGGTCTGGGAAGAGGGCTGAGCTGAGGCGTCTGCTCCTCACAGAAGGCAAGCTGGGCTCTCCAGATAGTCTCGGAGTCCTAGAGAACAAGATTGGGAAAACTACAACGTGCATGGACTTCCCAAGTCTGCTTGTGTCTCAAGGCCAAAAGCAAGTCATGTGACCCAGCCCAGAGTCAGAGTGTGAGGGGAACCCCTAAGAGCATGAGCACAAGGGGGTATTACTGTAGCATTTTGTAAACTATCTGCTATAATGTCTCTTCATTTTTCAATTTATTTAAAAGCAAGGATTAATATTTTTTTCTGTAAAGAGCCTAAATGTGAATATTTCAGGATTTGTGGACCACAGGATCTCTGATGCAACTACTCAAGTCTGCCTTTGTAGCAGAAAGCAGCTACAGAAAACACATAAATGAGTGAGTATAGCTGTGTTTCAGTAAAAATTTATTTACAAAAACAGATAGTGTGCTGGATTTGTTCTATGCTTAGTAGTTTGAAGATTACTGATTTAAGTTTTAAATTTTTTCTCTAAGAATGCCTTAGTGGCATACTGTCAAATAGTTTCAATTTTGTTCAGTTCAGAATGTTTTCTAGTTTCCATTGTGACTTCCTTGATTCACGAGTTATTCAGAAGTGTGTTGTTAATTTCCAGGTCCAAAGTCTATTTTTCCTTAATCACCATGATATTTACCTATAATGAACATCCAACTTTTTGTTTTGTCATCACCAGTATTTAATTATTCACTTAAATATATTGGTACCAGTTTTTAGGACCAACTCTAGTCTACTGCTTTCCTTCATTTGCCTTATCTAAAAATCTACTCCTATATCTGTTTGATAGGATACTCTGACAACGAACATTTATTCCTGTAATAAAATGAATTATGCTTATCAATATCCAATATAATACTTTGGTCACAACTCAGAAAATGTGTTGTGAATTGCAGTAAGTAATCAGTACCATTCCTTCTGACTTAGTAGCTTTCCAAACACAACTTACAGTTTCAATAACAAATTTTTAAAAAATCTATTTATGCATTAACTAATGCATATGTATGTATTATAAAATGTAATCTTTGCCTAGAAGTATGTTGTAATACTACCACTATTCAAGGCTTTGAATTAGTCTATTTATATTGTTCTATATTATACAAGTAGAGTGCATACTTTTATATGTGTAACATATTTTCTATAGTTATCATCTTTTTTGATCTGTGACTCTATTGTTGACATAGCTAGCATTCTGACTCATATAACAAAAACAAACAAATAAAAGATTTAAAAAAATCTGTACCATTAATTATGGAACTAACAAATTACTAAATGGAAAAGGTTACTGAAGTAGTATAACGATAATACAGCATGGGAAAAAGTAGCATCTTTTCAAACAATACCTTCTCCAAGTTAGTTAGGTAAAGAAGCTGCCCAAGTTTTTTCTGAAGTTGCGATGTAGCAACAGCTTTATCATTTAGTAGCTTTATCCGATTTTGTTCCACCTAAAAAACAAAACTTCTTTATTCTCTCTTAAAACGATAGTAAAATTATATTAAACATGGATTAATACTTCCTCAATAATGTCTTCCATTTATGTAAAAACTCAAAATTTTCAAAATGGTTACTAGATAACATATTTCAAAAGAAAATATATGAGGGCTGTTTGGAAAAAATCAATATAACGAGAATGGCCACATGGATGGATACTTTCTAGATAGCCTTTGCATACATTTTTTTTTGCTTTATGGAAGACAAAATTAACTGTAGAATTCTTTTAAATAGAAAGCTTCCCTATATATTTGAAGTCAGGTAAAAATCAACCCAAATTCTATTTGTGCATCATTTTTTCAGTAATACCACCGTCATGGGATAAAGAAAAATGAAGTCATAAGCTACCGTGGCCAGAGTGATTTAAGACATCTAGGAAAGAATCTCCCTATACCCACCCTATGCGTGGCCCCCCTCAGTAGAATATAGTAGACAGAAAAGGAATAAATATAAGAGGAGTTTGTTTTCACGGAAAAAACGTGCTGAGAATTCTATTTTAAAAATTAAGTAAAATAGTATATAATGAACATTACTGAGTTTTTCTAAGTTATAGTCTCCAAGCTACAGAAAGAAAAAGATTTAAAGAGTAAACACATGTAAGGAATAAAAATAAATTACAAAGAAAATAATATTTTTAATATGGAAGAGAAAAGATTAGTGAAGTTACTTTCTAATCCTGAGATACAAAGAGGGATCTATTAGAAGATAAGTTGTCAATATCTATTCATCATTAGCAAAGAAAAACACTGCAAAAGTTTTTGGTTGTTCTTAGGAAAGATTTTTCTAGTTCTGAAAAAGCTGAGGTAAAAGGACATAAGTTTACATACTAATGAAGAGGATCTAGGTTTTGGCACGAGAAAGGTACTTAATAATAGATTAATATGTGACCTCCAGAGAAACAAACAAATGCTACAAGATAGTGAATTTTAAGCAAGTATTAGGTATGGATTGCTGATCTTTGACTATTTTTGACCAACAAAATAAAAAAAATAACTTCATATGGGTCAAACTAAGAGGAGAGATTAAATGCATACTTATTAAGAGATTGTTGTCTTGACTCTATCTCTCTATCTCTTTAGATTTTTGTGATATCTATGTGTTGTGCTTTTTCTGTGATCTACTTGTAAGTTACCTCATGTGGTTCAATTATGTGAAGAACGGGGTGACTGGGCTTCAGCTCCTTAGGATGACGTACTCTTAGTCGTTCTGTAGCCATTGCAAGTTCATCAATAGCAGATACACGATTCCTCAGAGCCATCCAATATTCATGAAGCAACTGGAGGAATATAAAAGACAATGACATTGGTAGAGCACATAATTAAAATTGATTAAAACAGAGGTGCCTTGGTATAAGACTTCAGTGAAGTCTTTTGTTGACATATCCATTTTTTCATTAAGTGTCTAAGGTACAAGCAATTCTTGAGTCACTTTTATGATGAGGAAGTACAACTGAAAATCTCCATAGACACTACAGAGTACTACCTATTTAGATTCTTAGTAACAGAATACCCAAAGGTATTTTGGTAGGACTAAAGATCTTTAAAAATCAATACTAGGCTGGTGAAATACCTGATTTACTTTTTAAAAAAAGCAATGGAGACTGCTTTGGGATCTCTGTCTCTGTCTCTGTCTCTAACAATGAAATAAATCTTTTTAAAAAAAGGCAATAACTTTAGATTAAAAAAAAAACAACTAAATGCAATGATAACATAAATAAAACATTTCCTTCATTCCTTCACCCATTCACCCACAAAGTAAGATAATGGATTAACAAATCTAAATATAAGGAATAATTTAAAATTAATGAATTCTGGCATCTCATCTCAAGACAGTTATAATGATGAAATTATTAAAGTATAATAAGAAGGGTCACTTTGGGAATTATTGATTGCAATGGTTTCCAGTCTTGTATACTGAAAAATACTAGGTTCTCCAATCTTTAAAGTTGTTGATGGTTGGTTGTTATTCACAGCAAAAGCATTAACAAAACAAAAAACAAAATAAAAAACCCTAGTCTAATTTCATAGAATAGCAGTGTAAGAGCAATTGAAGAAGAGCATGACCATTTATACAGCTAAGTAAAAGGGTTTCATAAAAATTTCATTTTAATAATGATTTTCTTTTAGTAATTTAATAAACATAAGTTCCTGTTAGTTCAGTATTATTGCATTTATTGTTCATTATTATAATAGTTTCATTTTAGGAAAATAGAAATTATGAAACCTTAAGTCTCTAAGTAGATTTTTAAAAACTGAAGAGAGAAAAGGAAAGAAACAACTAAAATTAATGTAAAGGAGAACTTTTCATATTGGAAGAAAGTTTTAAAATAATGTACCTTATATTCCTTCTTCCAAGCTTCAAAGAGATCCATTGAAGTACTTCCTTCATCAATGAATTCAACATCAAATCTATGTGATTTTGCAAATGATAGTAGAGCTTTCATAGATCGCTCTGTCTCACTTATTGCCCACAGACCCCGGTTGGTGGTAGGTATTCGATCATCCACTAGTCCTTCTTCATCTTCTATCATCTCCTCAAATATTGCTGTCTGGCCTTTGACTCTGAACACATACAAGAACAATGTAACTATGTTAGCAAGTAACAAGCACTATAAAAGTCATACTGGAAAAGGCACTAACTAGAGAAACAAGGTCAGCAATGAAAATTTCACCAGTGTTCAATGTCATGTGTACAAGATCATGCCTGCAAGTCTTTGGGAAAACCACAGCAATTCTGAAAACACTTAAGGAATCATAAATTTGACCAGTGTTTCTTGAGAGCCATCTGGCATAATAAATTACTAAAAATGCCAGTCTAAAATCTTACTCTGAGAATTAAAACAATACAAAACACCACCTGCTACCATGATCAACCACCCAAAAAACAAACAAACAAATAAATAAACAACAAAAAACCGCATGATGATCTAAAAGGAGACTGTCAATCTCTTTTTCTTTGAGGCAATCAGAACTTAGCCTTTTCTCAATATCCTTTTTTTGTAAAATAAAAGTAATTTTATGTTAAAATTAATTTTAACATAAAATTAATTTTGCTAATGCCATCGCTATGTGCACTCACTAAATAGCTTAATTCCTGACACAGGATGAAGACTTTAAATTTGTGTTGGAGAAATTATATTAATAATGAGAACTAACATTTTATAGGACACTTATGTATCAAACATGCTAAGAAATTATGTATTATTCTCTTCTTTAATATTCAAAAAAACTCAATGAGATAAGTGGTATTATTATCTTCATTTCATGAAAGAGGATACTGAGGCTTAAAGAAATAATTTGTTTACAAGTGGTTGGGGATCTGAGTTCAAGTCTGTTGGACTCGAGGCTGTTATTCCCATAAGTTGCCTCTCAATTAAATGTTACTACATGACATGAGCATTTGGGGGTAAGCTTCTACACAGGGGACCGAGCATGTTACATGATCAAATGCCAAAGTTTACTGAATTAATTTAATAAGAGAAAAAAATACAAGAAATGTGACTGTGAGAAAAATATTGTATTATAATTTAAAATACCAATCATTTTCCTGAAACAAAATAATCAGAGAACTTACGTGTGAGAAAATAGCTTCGATTCATATTCTGTGAACAGTTCATCAGCCTTACAAAAGACACAGCTGGAAAAGAAGAAATTTATCAGAGAAATACAAGTATAATCAGCAATCAGGTGATTTCTAAGAAAGGCTTGGTATTTTACACTTCACTTTTTCTTTTCAACAAATAGGCCATTTTAGAAAAATGAATTACATGGTTTTAAGTATGCAGTCCTTCAGTCTTTTTTCTTTTTCTTTTTTTTTAAGTTAGATTAGTAAAAATACAGCTCTATTTCTGTTTGAATTCAAATGAAAAAAACTTTTACTATATGAACAATTATTTCTTCTCTCAGAATAAATGTTACTTAAAGGAAAGATGCCATTTCATCAATGATTTCTCCTGTTACCTACCAGTTGAGAGGAAGTCTGGCTGGTCGGAGGTGGCAGATTGTTGCAGAGTCTATAACATCACGAGATGGAGGACTCTCCAGGTTTTTTACAGCCTCTCTTACTAGCTTCTGGAATTTATTTAGCTCTTCCATTTGTGTTGTAAGTAAGAACTGAAGACCTCTGCAGTCACGGAACCTGATACCCATCACCAGCACCACACACAACACAAAGAATTGAATAAGTAGGTCAATTTCTTAAAATTGAGGAAATGGTTGTTAAATAACGAAACTAAAACATTTTATGTGATCACATTTTAGTAAGTCTACATAGGAATGTATTCAGTTGGTACCTATTAGTAGATAGGGAATAATAACATTGGATTGTCTACTATAAAAAGTGAGATAGCCCCTGTTGCCAGGAACTGGAAAAACAGTACTAAAAATCTACGTCTATCTCAGGTATCTTTGAAAGATGACAACTGTCACATTCTTTCTTTTTAATGCTGATTGACTACAGATGTTCCTCCTGACATCCTAACTGTGTACGGAGAGGTGACTGCAGGAGGAAAAATAAAGACAGAGTATTGGGAAGAAAGAAAAACAGGCAAGAGTTATATATTCTCTGTTGCATTTTGTACATATTTTTAATTATGCATTTACTTACTATATGCCAGATACTTTGCCAACCACTTTTTCTGTATAATCTCAATAGATACTACTCTGCCCATGTTATGGACAAAGCTTAACATATTAATTTAACCTAAGTTACTAAGTTATTATGTGGCAGAGTTAGGAGTGAAATCCAAAATATTGGGTTTAACTAGGCTGATAAAACTGTGAATGAAATGGGCTAAGAAAAAAAAAAAGGAATGAATCAGTATGTGAAAGAAAAAAGTATAGAATAAGAAATAAGAAAATGGAAAATACAGACACAATCTGCTTGCTTTTTGTTACTGTATATATCTTTCTGCTTCCTAAAATGTCATATGCTCTTCTCTTCAAATTTTCAAAAGAAGCAAACTCTCCTTCCTGAAGATTTCCCCAACATTTCAAACATTAATCTATGTTTCTTACTGTCCATGGAGTTCATGAAAAATATCATTCATTTCAGTACTATATGTTCAGCTTGTATATATACTCCTATTTCCCAGATTAATCATAGGTGTTGTCTTCTCAAACTTTTAGAAGGTAAGGGTTAGATCATATCTTTAAAAAATAAACAAACAAAAACCCCACAAAACATGTGACAGACATAGAATAGCTGTTGAATAATCCCCAAAAGACTTTGCATAGAGATGCATGAACAAAATTAGGTTAGGTATCAATATTACTCACAAAAAGAAAATAAAGTTCTTTATTTCTAACTTATTAGAAATTTATATCACTCTTCAAATATTAATTTTTGAACTAAAGGAAAGAAGTGGCTTTGGAAAAACCTCTACTAACTCATGTCTGAGCCATGTGACCAGTGCCTAAAAAATATTATCACAGATCAGCATTTACCAAGTCTTAGAAATGTTTTCTTTTGCAAGTCCTTTAAATGAAAGAGAAGAAAACACAATAATTGAGGGTAACTCTTAGACACCATATTAAATGGTAGATATCATTTTAATTAGGACTTTACAAATATTAACTATCTAATCCTCATAATAGTGCTGTGTGGTTTCATTGATGAAAAAAGGCACAGAAAACTTGTATTTCTTTCCCAAGATCACACAGAGCTAGTAAGTGGTAGAGTTGGAACATAAACACAGGCAATCTGACTTGAGAATCTACCTGTGCTCTTAATCACTAAGCTATAGAGCCCTTCCCAAGAATCATTAACAAGCAAACTTAAATAATTTGGCTTTTGAGATATCAATCTTATTTAAAAATATAGCATTAGTATTAAAACAATCTTTGAACATATATACAGGGTGATCCAAAAGCAGGTATACAGTTCAATCGATGAAATTCATCACAGCAGACTAGAATCTGTGTGGTACTGTGTGTCACAGAGTATATTGGACAGGTTGAAGGAATGTTGCAATGTTGATGGAAGACATTTTGAGCACTTACAAGATTAAACAGTGTTAAATGTAAATGTAATAAAATACAAATAAACTATATTGTATGCCTGCTTTTGGGCCACCTTGTATAATATAAAAAATATTAACTTAACCTACAGGTAAGCTACATATTTTAAAACATTTTATTACTTTCTATTTATGTTTGATGTTTTTAAAAAGAATGTTTGTATAACAAAAATGGTATGTTTTACGTTTCCTATTGGTACTTTTACAGCTGTGGACCTTAAAATATTTAATAGATGATATATTCTGATATGGGGATTCACAACCTTTAAGTAGTTTCTCTGTGACTTAAGAAAAACAAGTTCAAGATATCAAAAATATTTTCTTATCAGTTGATTCCACAATGCTGGCAGAACATATTAGGATACAGTTTTTAAAATGGTTGAAATGAACCCTGACTTAAATGATAACTTATTCTCGGACAGTGATTTTTGAGCTTAATAGAGAGAAAGAAAGTACACTAAGAATGTAAAATACTTCATATTTCAGAAACAAGAAACTCATCAGGTTCTGTGTGGTGAAAAAGATGGTAACTGTAATGAAGTACAACCAAGTTAATAATGACACATGGAAAACATATCTCTTTAGGGTATTAGCAGACATTTGGAAATGCTTGTAGAAGAGTAGATAAAAATACTTTGAAACATTTCAAAGATATTCTTTTGATGAACTTTTCACTGAAAACTAACATTAATCCCAAAGCTGATCATATACTGAGATGCAATCTGAGAAGCAATCCATGATTCTGTCTTCCCACCTAGAATCAACAGTTCTGTCACAACACTTAAACCCCCATCCACATTCAACAGACATTCCTTGGGAAAAATGAGTCACCTTTTGTATTTCAAGAGCAATAATCCACTTTACCTATGAAGACCCTGAAAAATGATGAGTGATGATGAGGAGAAAGATGGGGAAGAGAGAGCAGAGCAGTTAATGCTACAGTATAAAACTGGGCCACAGTGGTGCCATGATCCTTAGAACTCAAGGGATGAGTTATACAGAGAAGTATGAATGCCTTACTCTAAGGACACAATTCTACAAAACAAAGTCTACTTCAAAACCCTAAGTTGTTGGGCTTTAAGCAATTCTGTCCAACAAAGATACAAAAGAAATATTTTAAGCAGGTTTTTTTAAAAAGATACTATGATTATTATTTTGCCTTTTAAAAAATTAGGTTTATTGGGGTGACACTGGTTAGTAGTATTACATAGGTTCCAGGTGCACAACTCTACAACACATCGTCTATGTGCTGCACCGTGTGCTCTCCACCCAGCCAGTTCTCCTTTTATAATCATATAGTTGGCATCCCCTCCTTCCTCCTATTTAAAAATGACTAAAATAAGATTAAAATGGTCTCTCTTTTAGATTTATACCTAATATTTTGGTTTGAAATGTATTCTTAACAATATCAAATTCAGACGCCCGTAACCACCGTGTTCTGATATTTAATTGTACTATTTAATACCAAATAATCTGAATATTTGGAGTGACTACTCATAGTTATTCTCCTCTGTATTATTTTCTTACTTCTCTGACATAGAAAGCTTGCTAGTTTGTTGCTTGTAGTTGCTGGTTATTTCATTTCGCACTCGCTGGACAAGCTCCTCCTCAATAGCAAACTCTGTTGCTCTGTGGATCACATTGAGCCACCAAGGAGATTTAGAATAAATCTGCAATAAAGACAAGAGCTGATCAATTAATTTTTTTAGCCCTCACTATGTTTCTAACACTTGGAAGGGTGCTGTAAAAAATTCAAAGGAAGCAATACTACTACTCTCAAGGGAATTATAATAGCATAGAGACAAGCAAATATAGTCTATTGGTGAGTACAACTCTTACATATATAAAGAGAACACTTGTTTCCTGACTACACTGGATGAATGAAAATTTATTGTATATATTTGTATAAAAAAATTGTTCTAAAAAAATGCTTTACCAAAGTGAAAAATTCAGTACTCACTCCATATATTTGAAAAGATAACAGGTTTCTTTAATAATGTAAGACATCATGCTAACAACTAACTGAAGTAGAGTCTACTTAGTGAATAATCTATAACTAACAAAATTATATGCCTAAATATTTTATTTTATTTTATTTTTGACAGAGAGATACAGAGACAGAGACAGAGAGAGAACTGAACTGTGGGAACTCCCCAGTTCAGTATGTGGGTCTGCCTAGGCCGGAGCCAGGATTCGATCCTCAGTCCTAGGGGCTTCAAAGCGAGCACTTAACCTGCTGAGCCATCCGGCTTTCCCATATGCCTAAATATTAATTAATGATTCAGGGAGAATAAAATGTGGAGTCACACAAAATACATTCTAATTTGTTTTTTGCTTCTGTTTAAAAAAAAAAAAAGCAAATTAGAGTGTATTTTGTGTAGCTTCACTTTTAGACTTTGCTACTGATTTCATTAGAGAAATTTTAGAAATGACAAATTGCACACATTCCATTAAGAAAAATATCTGTGGTTCTAATGTTCTGACATCTTAAAAGTAAATGTTTTTGGTAACATATACATCTAAGATCAAAAGGAGATTATAGAAGTCTTTACTTTCTTCAAAAGAACTTGTTATATACCCAAGGTAAACAAAACCCACAATAGCTTAAAAGAAATAAAAAAGAATAACCTCACCACATAGGTGATTTATCTATATATACCTGCTCATTCAATCAATAAGCACTGCTAGAGCAAATAAGTTTTTATTGTCAGACAGGCACCATACCAGGGGCTTAGAATTCCAAGATGACTATGGCAGTTCAAGTTTCTCCTCATACCAAAACAAAAGCCTACATGCTACGTGGAGACAAGCAGAAGTAAGAAAAGTCATTGTGAGGACACACCTTTCTTTGGAGCTCACGGATGGTCTGCTGCACCGGGAGCAAAGCTTGCTGCGCCTCGGCGACCTCCGTGTTACACTTGCTCATGTAATGCTCTCGCAGCTGTTTGGCCTGTGGTAAATGGGAGACAAGCAGAAACTTTTACTCCAGGTCTAGAAGATAATTTAGTATGATGTTTTAAGAACAATGTGGCTATTTTATATATTTAAAGCTACTTACTGCAATTTAAGCATAAAATTCTACAAGTACACTGTAGAGTATATAGAAGATATGCCAGAAATTCCTAAGATACACATTGAAGAGAACACATTTACCTGTAAGACATGAAATTTAAGAAAACCCAAGGGTTTGTTCCCCAAATTTCTAACTTCTTAATTAAAAAAGAAAAAAGAAAAAAAAAATCCAGAAAGAGGAAAGGAGTAGAATAGTAACATTTCAAATAATGGGGCACAGCAAGAATACTTTTTAGAATCTGCCTGATTTATTACAATTTCTTGGAATTACTCCAGCTTAGAAATAATACTTGAGGATATACAGTAACACAGGTTATTACAGACTGAATTATATTCCCCCCAAATTCATATGATCAAGCCCTAAACCCTAACGTGACTACATATGGAGATAGGACTTTTAAGGAGGTGATTAAATGAGTAAATGTAGTTAAATGAGATCAGAAGGGTGAAGCCCTGATCCAATATGATCTCCTTAAAAGAAAAGAAAGAGGAAACAGGGATGAAAAGGGAGAAAAGACAGCCATTTACAAGCCAAGGACAAACCAATCTTGCTGACACCTTGATCTTAGAGACCACCAGACTCCAGAACTGTGAGAAATAAATTTCCTTTGCTTACATCTTCTAGTTTATGGTATTTTGTATTGCAGCCCTAGAAGATTAACAGAACTAGGATTTTAAAAATTTTCCCCTTCAACATTTCAGGATAAGAAGGGTCATATAACTAGCAAACAATAGAAATACTGGAAAATTTTATTCTAATAAACCAAATGAAATTACCAATATTAGACCACATTTCCTTACATAAATGGTAATTTCATGAGGTTTGACCTTGTAGAATAAGGAACTGCTTCCCTGGGCTTCCCTTATTTCATTTACAAAAGATGGTCATTGAAGTAGATATCATGAGTCTATCAATCGGTCATTAAAGCTATCTACTAATAGACTGGACTGTCTCCCAGTTTCCGGTTATTAAAGGCATTTAAACAAAGAGTAACTGATTATATGCAAAGATTAGTGCCTGAACTAGGAACAAAATTTCCCTAGAAAATTTCTAATACTCGAACTGCTATCTAACATCAAGAAAGTGCTGCATATACTTATACAATCTTGTTTTTCATCTTGATTTAAATAAGGGCTCTCTTGACAGGTTCAATAGCTTTTAAACATATCTACTACTTTTTAGATTTAAACTTTCCATCTCTCTTTGAGCTTTAAAAAGGCAAAATCCATGAGTGAATTAGCATAATAAGTTTATTAACAATTTATAGTGAAATAATTTCTAATATCACTCTTTCCAATGAGAGGAAAATTCTTTGAGAGGACTTAAGAAAAAGTGGAAAAAGTATATAACTTCTTAATTTTTACTAAACTACATCTTGTGCAGATGTGTCATGTGATCAATAAGGTCTTTTTTATTTGCTGTTTATTTACATCCTGTGCTGTTTATTTACATCCTGTGCTGTTGACTACTAACAACCATATCTACAAAAAGCAGTTATCATGTACCTATAAGCAGATCATCAAAGAAGCTACATAGGGGAAGCCGAGATGGCTCAGTGGGTTAAGCACTCACTTTACAGCCCTGGGGACCAGGGATCGAGTCCCGGCCCCGGCCCGTGCGGAACCATATGCTGAACTGGGAGCTCCCCTAGTTCAGTTCTCTCTCTGTCTCTGTATCTCTCTCTTTCTCTCTCCTCTGTCAAAATAAATAAATAAATAAAAAATATATTTAAAAAAAAAAAAAAAAGAAGCTACATAAATATGAAGTATTGCCATTCTCCACCACCCAAAATCACTACAGCAAAGTCTAAGATGTCAAAACAGCAGGAAAACTTGATTATCTTTATTTAAGTGTTGTAAACCCTAGGAACTATCAATTAGATGGAGCATGAAGTCTGAAAAAAATACTCTTTAACAGACAGAATGAAAACGTTAACAATTACCTCCTCCTCAAGTCTGCCATCTCGCAAGGTAGGAGGTATACCTGGGTGCTTGGCAGCCAACAACTCCATCAAGTTATGGGTAGCATGAAGCCTCTATAAACACACAAAAAAGCAATAATTATGACTGCCAGTGCAGGAGCCTCTTAAGGCAGAACCTACTATCAGTAATGGTACACACAGAGCACTAACCCATATTTAAGATCATAGCCCCGAATACTTGTCCTCTAAAACAATCTGATACCAACATTTTCAGAGAAAACCAAAGTCAGTTAATAAAAAGTCTTAATTTATAATGATGTAAATTTTCTTCAGTTAAAAATAGTCTTATGAAGTATATGTATGCATTTAGCAAATATGTAATAGCTTCTATTGTGCATGTACGGTATTTGTCTACATGGGGAACAATGAGTATGCCAACAAGTCAAGTATAGTAAAAAGGTAAATGGCATAGACTTGATTCCTCTTCTCCTAGGAACAGAGTCTTGACAACCCTAGTAATTACTTATAATAAGACAGGGCGTTGACCTGGATCCGCTGAACTGCAGAGCTGAAAAGGGGAGGAGCTGGAGGTGAAGATGGTACAGGAAGGAGTAAACTCTATTTTACATTTCTATGTTCCATATAAGCCAGGTTTTCTACTATACTGCATCTGCAACTGGTTAGAAATGCCCTTTGGAGTCAAGGGCTATGAGAATACAGTGAAAGTAATTTCTGTTAATTTGGGAAGATAGATAAAGGCTAAGGAATAATCAGGAAAGAGTCCTGGTAAGATCTGATTTGGTGCCATTGATTTGAGATTATAAACATTTACGCTGGTTACAGATTACTGGCCATGGTAGAGTAAATCTCTGAAGAGTTACTCAACTGTCTCAGGTCTTTTCAACATGGCTTCATATATAAGACAATCAGTAACACTATCAGACTTAATAGTGACAACAAATGTGTAAATAACACTAAAGAGACAAAGCAGTAGAAACTTGGCTCTTGCCTCTGTGTGTTTGTGGAAGAGGACTTTTGGTGCTTTCTTCACAAGGTGGTCCAATAGCCTGGGAGGAACCTCTCTCCACGCTCTTACACATTTGATCCCACGTAAACAGAGTGGCTAATCTGACTGGACAGAACAAGACATTCAGTGGGCCATGCTTTATAAGTAGGAGAGGTTGCAAAAACCAGGCTGATGGCTTACTTTTGAACTCAGGCATTGTAGACTTATCTGTCTTCTTGCTGATTCTTTTATTTTTGTTTCCTTTATTCAGAAGCATACTTTTTCATTTCCTACTTCTCCCATGAGGCAAACACATTGGCTTAAGGTCCAGGGCCTGCCTTCTGTAATCCTTATCGATGCAGATATATGTAGGCTTGTATTTAATTTTCTCTCTTCTTTCTCCCAAACACACTTCCTAATCCACTGAAGCACATGTGACTATGTAGGTCCCAAGGTCTAGTTTCTGAATGGTAAAGAAGTCTCACTAGGGACTCAAGCCTATACTTACCAAGATCAATAAAAGCAGTTCCCATTTACTACTTAGCTAGAGAGCCTTGTCTGTATTATCCACAGGACAGACCAAGACCAGGAAGAAATTTACTACTTAAATGTTGTAATTCAAATTTCACATCCCTAAAATACCTCCAAAAATTAAATTAGAAGATCATTGGCTAGGTTTTATTAATACGTACTTAGTTCCCTTACTGAGTTTAACTCATTTTCTTTTCCTTTTGGTGAAAAGCACGTGAATAAATATTGATGTTCATATATAAAAGTGATAAAAGTGACCTCATTCTTTGAATACAAACGCCTTAGGCCAATACTGACCTAAGCATAAGAACAGTGGTGATTCTGAAACGTTTGTGTATAGTCACCCCTCCATATCTGTAGGTTTTGCATCTGCACATTTAATCAGTTAGGATTCAAAAATATTGAATAACATATCCCAAATAATTCCAAAAGAAAAACTAGAATTTGGTACACACCAAGTAGCTGAATCCATACAAATGAAGTGATATATATATAGGCCTATCCTGCGGTAGCCTGTATGCAAATATAGGTTAGATGCAAAACTATGCCATTTCTTATTAAGTGACTTGACCATCTGCAAATTTAGTATCCTGGGGGGCAGGGAGGGTCCTGGAACCAATCCCTTGAGGACACTGAGGGAAGACTGCATATGCAAACCACCCAGGGTGCTTATTCAAAGCATTAAATCCCAAATTTCATCCCCAGAGATTATCACTCAGTCCCTTTGTTACTCTTTATCTCCTTAAATACTCAGAAAAAATTGTTTTTTTAAATAATAAAATAAAATACATATCTGAAACCGTTTAGTTTTTACTTACTTGGAGTGAATCGGTTTTGAGTTTTCCCTTGTGTTCCTCAGATGAACGTAGCACTTCTCTGTATAGTTCGGCTGCCAAAGCATATTCACCTGAAGAATTAAAACGCATTTAAAGCATAAGGACATTATGTATTTTGCTCCCAATGTAATCTATAATAGTTATTCATGTTCAAAAATGTCTGTAAAAATATAATGATTATGATTCACTAAAAGGAATCTGACTTGGCATTAATGATTGCCCCAGTATAACAGCTGATTATAGCTCTTTTTGTTAATTCCACAGAACTGAACACCAATCAAATATATTTACAACGTTTTAAAATTATACTGAAAAACAAATTCTAGATTAACTTCCAATTCAGACAAATGGTTTTCTTCTTATTAATGCTAGAGAATACCAATTAGTAGTCATTATGATGTTTGAAATTAAGGACAAATTTAGGATAATTACATACATTTATAAACAATCCTTCACATTATGACCAACCTACACACAATTCTCAGAAAAACAATATATTCTTCTTTTTTTTAATATATATTTTATTTATTTATTTATTTTGACAGAGGAGAGAGAGAGAGAGATACAGAGAGTATGGTTTCGCACGGGCCGGGGCCGGGGCCGGGATTCGATCCTCGGTCCCCGGCGCTGCAAAGTGAGCGCCTAACCCACTGAGCCATCCAGGCTTCCCCATATATTCTTCTTGATAAGTACTGTCCTTCTTGGTGGCCAAAATGGGCTGCAACTAAAAACTCCATTTTAAAAACTCAGGGATTCTTCTTTCCATTTCTGGTCACACAAATCACTATTAGTCTGAGATTTATGCTGCTTTTTTTATGTTGTTCATAATTTTGCAGCTCATTCAAACAAATTAATTCAAAAAGTATCAATTATAAGTATAGGTTGGCAAACTGTGGCCACAGGTTATTTCTGGGCCCTCTGAAGTTTTATAGGGTCCATGAGCTAAGAATAGTTTGTAATTTTTAAATAGCTGAACAAAATTCAAGTGAATACTATTTTATGACATGTGAAAATTATATGAAATAAAATTTCAGGGTCCATGAATAAAGTTTTATTGGAACTCAGCCATGCTCATTTGCCTGTAGCTGCTTTGCAATATAAAGTAGAGCTGAATAGTTGCAACAGATCTTATGGGTCACAAACCTAAAATATTTATTATCTGTTTTTTTTCTTTTTTTCCAGAAAACATTTAAGGACACCTCAATGAAAGAAGAGATGAAACTTTTTTTTTTTATGAAACATTTTTAAATGGCATGAATAATGAAACCTATCTTATTTGCTGCCTGGGGAAAAACTCAAAACTGGTAATTTATAGAAATTATTAAAATAAAAATCTAAGAGTGGCAAAATCATGAAATACAAAAGAAAAAGGTATGAATTGTTTTAGTTTCGTTCTAGTTTCAGTTTCTAGAGAAAAAAAGCTTTTATTTCCTGATCATCACATGCACTTCCTTTTTAAAAAAAATTTCAATGTAGTTTTATTAATATTGTGGATTTAGGGTTTTATTCAGAGCCCTAATGAGTTTTCTTTCTCTCTCTCTACATATACATATTTATAATTTCGTTATTGGTTCTCTTTTTGTTAAAGCTGATTATACATATTTTTTTTACTTAAAACACAAACAATGTTAACTATTTCAACTAAAGGTACTTAATGCTATTGTGTAGTTCAGTGGCATTAAGTACACTTACATTGTTGTGTGAAACACTTGCTTTTACACCACTGCTTTATATATATAGTTCTACCATTTACCTGATACAAAGCTTTCTAAGACATACATTTCCACAATAATAGTCACATTATAATGCAGGAGTAACAATCAATTATCTTCACAAAATGAGCTCCCTTTTTTTAGTTTTGAGGATTCTTGTGAAGCTTTTCAAAAGACATATGGATTCTATTAGTATTTACACAACATTGTATATTATATAACTATTTATGTATTTACACATTTATATAGAATAATTCATTTAATAATTCTGCCTTTATAATTAGTATACCTTTTAAAGGAGTCATAACGACTAAACTTTATTTTTGTAAAGATTTTATTTTATTTTATTTATTTATATTTTTTATTGTTTTAGACAGAGAGAGAGAGAGAGAGAGATGCAGAGACAGAGAGAGAACTGAACTGGGGGCACTCCCCAGTTCAGCACGTGGGTCCGCACAAGCCGGGGCCGGGATTCGATCCTGGGTCCCTGGAGCTGCAGTGAGTGCTTAACCCATTGAGCCATCCCGGCTTCCCCTTTTATTGTTCTTGACAGAGACAGAAAGAGATAGAGACAGAGAGACAGAGAGAAGGAGGGCCCAGAGCAGTCTCCATAGTTGTCTGCCATCAGTCCTCAACATGGTTTAATTATATACAGGTGGGCAGGGGCCATGCAGGGCAGGAACCGAATCAAGGTCCTCCCACACGGGAAGCACACCCCAGTTCAGCATATGGGTCCACACAGGCCAGGTCTAGGATTCAATCCTCAGTCCCCGGGGCTGCAAAGCGAGTGGTCAACCCGCTGAGCCATCCTGGCTTCCCCATAATGACTAAACTTGAAGCAATTGAATTTGAACTAGTCACAGTAATCCTTTTTGTTTTATGCTTTCTGGGGAAGACACAAAAATATGCATATTCAATAAGTTATACTAAGTACAAGTTTAAGCAAATTTGGAAATACCTATTCTTTGCCACTTGATGGCACTAACGTATTTAAGTTAACATATTGTACTGGATTTGATACTGGAAATCTGATTTTCTCCAAAATATATGCACAGAAATGAGTGTACAAAACTGGAATAATACCGTGTTCTTAATACCATAATCAGTGAGGACTTAGAATATGCATTGTATACAATATATGCATGTTTGCATATAATTAAATCTCTTTAGAGTTTGAAATTAATATTAAATTGGTTTTAGAAGTCAGATTTACACTGATCTCTACATTGGAAGAGATTAAATTATTTAAGTTCAATATGCACTGTTATTTTAAAAAATGTGTATTAACATACTGTGAAGTTAAGCAATGGAAACGAAAAGCAATAAATCCATCACAATTAAGTTTATAATTACAATTAAATTAAGAATGGACATATGCTTTACTAATGGACTTTCTTTTAACAATTAGCAATAGTTTCCATCCACAGGAAGACCTAAAACTACAGTGGGAACGCAGTGGAAACTATGTGAAAAGAGTCGTGATATACCTCCCATTATGCTACGGAATAGGATTCTGCCACACAGGAGCCAACTACATGCTGATCTTACTACAGTGCTACAGTGTCTGGACATGGTGCGATAAAAACCTTTTTCCCAGTCCCCATTATGTATACCTTCACAGCAAGGAAAAGGAGACACTAAATCTGAAAAGGAGACTGAAAAACAGGCCAAATGAAGAAATTAACTAAGTTTCTGAGTGCAAACAACAGAGAAAATCAGAAATGTAGGTTTAGAATCAAAGAGGGGAAATGTGAATTTTACTTTTATTATTTTGCCAACCTACAAGTAATACATAACTTCATTTTAGAAATATTTGATGGTGAGTTTCAACCTACTATAGACAGCATAATACTGAGGCTTCCAAATGAGCACTTGATAAAGAACCACACATAGTATAATAAAAACATTAAAATATTTTATTTGAAATGAAAAGTTCCAAGGCAAATTCTGTCATTTATTAGCTACAATCTTCAGAAAGCAACTAAGCCTTCTGAATTTCAGTTTTCTTATATAAAATGGGGATGATAATACCCCAACCATTGGGTAATTATGAGGATAAAATGGCATATATACATGATGGTATCATATATAATTTAAAATACTTTTTTTAATGATCATTTCTTAGATAAAATGCTGGATTTAATGACCTGAAATATATTAAATAGTATATTCATTACTAATGTATTCTAATGACCGAGCTCACATATTACTTACTGGTGATAGTCAAGTATTCTGTAGATTTTAATCACAATTATTCCACTCCATTAATTTGGAACTGTGAAAAACTGGTATTAAATATGACAAATAATTTCCCAGTTTTTGCCTAATTATTTCCAAGTCAAAACACAGTTTAATTAAAAATATATTTTCTATTTAAAAAGGTGCCTTGCTTAGTTGTTTACTATGAATTGATTGTAAAGCACAGAACATTTAGATTTTAGACTGGTGCCTGGGATACCAGTCACAGGCATAGTTAGCAATTGAAACGGTATTATGATGAGAGTGCTGATTAAGAATTATTAGAGGAAATCTGGGGATACTGGGATGGCCCGGTGGGTTGAGTGCTTACTTTGTAGCCCCAACGTCTCAAAATCGAGTCCTGGCCTTGGCCTGTGTGGACCCATATGCTAAACTGGGGTGTGCCTCCAGTTCAGTTCTTTCTGGGGCCCATGCGGGAGGTCCCTGGCCCAGTTCCTGCCCTGCGCAGCCTCGCGCCCAACTGTGGAGTGAAACTGTATCGAAAACTAATGACGTATAACTATAGAGACTGCTCTGGGTCCTCCCCTTCCGCTCTGTCTCTCCTGTCCCTATATCAAAAAAACAATAAAAATAAATCTTAAAAAAAAAAAAAAGAATTATCAGAGGAAATCCAAACTTGCAAACATTGTTAGCTAAATTGAAGATTTTCTAGAGAATGTCCCAGAGCAAACTTGTCCAACCTGTGGCCTGCCAGCCATATGCGGTCCTCAGGATGGCTTTGAATGTGGCCCACCACAAATTTGTAAATGTTCCTAAAACATTATGAGAGCTGTCTGCAATTTTTTAAAAGCTCATTAGATATTTTTAGTGTTAGGGTATTTTATGTGTGGCCCAAGACAATTATCCTTCTTCCAATGTAGCCCAGAAGCCAAAAGGTTGGCCACCCCATCCGAGAGGGAAGATTTGCTCACAAAGGTGCACATGCTGTATGTGAACAATTTATCAAGAATATGTAATAATATACCCTGTCCCCCTATTATTAGTTACTAATAAAATTTGCATTGTGAGTAGACTTAAAAACGGTACAAATTTGTGGTCATTTCATATTCCACAATCAGTAACATCATTCTTCACCTACATATTTCTATAAAGTTTCAGTGTGCATCCATACTTCATATTAAAAGCAATACTTCAAGGCATATGATAGTATTGATAGGCTACTGATAAGGAAATTGATTCAGGAACTTGAGTAATACACTCGAGTTCATAGGACTATGACTATAGCAAATAGGAAGCCTCATCTTTATTAGTTCTTACCCAGAGCTACTTCTATTAAACTTCTCTAATTCTATCTAAGTATCCAGGACTGTAAGATAACTCTAATTCTGGTTCTTTTATGACAAACAGCTAATAAATAAAGAAAGACTACTACATTCAAAGAGGCTTAGAACATTTCCTTGTATTCTACAAAAGTAGTTTTTTCTGGGTAACTGATTTCTTTAGTCTTAGTAGGTGCATGAGAATGGTAAATTCTCTCCCTGTGTACCCAAGTAGAATAATGGATTAGTAACCTTTGTGGGAATGTTGAAGGGAGTGGAATTTCCATGAAATGCTTTCTGGCTCTAACACTATAATGATGAGCTAAAAACCACAGATAGTGTGAGGAATACAGAAATAAAGAAGCACTTGTATATCTCTAATTATCAAAGTACTTAAAATTGCACATTATTTCACCATTATGAAGTACTTACATAACCTCAAGGACTATATTCTATTTAGTTTTAGGGAGAGAAAAGAATGAGCTTAAAACCAGTGTTAGCTTGTAAATCTATGACCAAACTCGCTTGAATGTGTTGAAATTTAACCATTCTTCTAATTCCACACATTTTGGTTATTGTCAGTTGTTCACTATTATAGACCAAGATTAATAATTCATTGCCAAATCTTAGTTCACAATCCTCAGTTCCCTAAAAAAAATTCTAAAAGTGGAAATGCTTGGTAAAAGCACATGTAAACCTTGAAGGTTTTAAAATATTCTGCATAACTGCTCTCCATTAGGTTGAACCTATGTAAATTATAATCAGTAGTATGTGAGAGTGTTTTTCTTGGGGGATTTTGATTTCTATTACAAGTAATCTTCCTCATTAAGCATGTAGAAGAGTCACAGATAACAAAGTAATCATCTTCTACCTTTAATGATGTGCACGCCTGCTAGGCCATTGAGAGCACAGACTAGTTGCCGATGTGCTTCTTCACATTCGGTTCCACATTTCTTCTGCAGCGATGTCAGCAGCTCTTCCATTGTCATGGTGCTAAAACAAGAGGCAGATGGTTCAGAACCAGAAAGAAAATCCTAAGTGAGAGTTTCACATCACATAAGATCATAAGACTGTTATAGAGTCTTTGTGGTCTCTTCGGCATCTTTCTTTTCATCTTCACCTTCATTTTTACCACTATCACGTTTAACTTAACTAAAATAGTGCCCTCCTTACCTAGAGGAATACATTTTAAGACACTCAGTAGATGCCGTAAACTGTGGATAGTACCCAACCCTATAAACCAAAAAAAATATACAAAAGCGTTTCATATCTGGAGTGCAGCAAAACAAAATACAAAACAAAACAAGAAAACTCCACAATAGTCCTAATTTTAAAAGAAGTATTTAAAACCACAAAAATAATTTTGATGATGTAATTCTCTTTTACAAATGGGATTTCACATAAAAGAAAAACCACCATACTGCTAAAATTAACTGACAATTCAGTTATAAGACTGTGAATGAACCTGTGAGCCAGGAAGCTAATTGCTGAAATACTGTCTATCAATCGCAGTAGAAGGAAGTTGAAGATAAAACCTTTTTTGGAGTGGCAAGAACTCCCCACGAACGGCCTGTGGGTGGCAGCAGGCCTGCCTGAGTCTCAGCAGTGGATACAGGATGGAGGTGACAGTCCTTCTGTCCAGGCTGCTGAGCTTCAGAGCCCAGTCAGAAATCTTCCTGAGTTTCACTACTGCATCCTGGCAGCACACCTCATGCTGACGGTGATAGAAGTGTCTCTCCACTGGAGAAAAGTGAAGCCAGTGGATTTCTTCTGTCTGAGGAGGTATCTGAATCTGTACAGAGGACAGAAAAAAGGATTTCCCTTGGAAATTTAACTTTCCATACCAACTCTGCTTCTTTTTCTTTTTAATTCCTTTAATCAATAAAAATTAATCCTACTGACTTGGTCAATCACATCTTTCTTTGCAGATCTCCACAGAATCTTGGCAATAAAGCTGTAGAGGAGCTGAGGATTCTTCTTGCAGTAAGGACGATAGAGGAGTCGAACCCACCAGTGTTTGACACAGTAAGGTTCAACACCAAGGAAAACCACTAACCCAAAAAGATCTGAAAAGAAAAAAAAGAACAACCAATATTGAGCATAACTGCTTCTGTATTATTTCTTTGTTACTGTTTTGAATAACCACTTTCAGTCATTACATAGCACGTAATTAATACATTCCATGAATTAAAATGTGGATAGTACAGGCTCTTGAATCTGAAAGTCAATTCCAATTCAACTTACATTTACTGAGCATTTAATATGCTCTAGGTTTTATGTTAGGAGCTAAAATGTTTCAAAGTTTATAGAACCATTACACAAAGCTTGTACTTAATTCAAAAGATTGAAATATCCATCAAAAGCAGAACAAGAAAACGGCTCAATTGAGTGTGCCTGATCAAGAGTATCATGCATGCGTAAGTATCATGCACTTAAACTAGTAGATGCCACATTACCTGGAATAGAAAAAAAATGTTCTAATCGCAAAGTGATATGGAGAATATTCTGATCTGACATTCCTGGTACCCATTTATCAAATAATTCTACTTCTAAGAAATAAGCTTATTTCTTAGAGGCAAAATTTACTCACACACTGATATTCGTAGTGACAATATACATAATAAAAGTGACTCAGGTAAAGGAATGATTATGATACCCCCAACATGAGAACTTTTTGGGGGGCTCTAGCAGGTCTTTTGTTAACTTCAGAACATGGGACTTCTTATATATTTCTTGATTGGAAACACTCAATTTTTAATATTCCTCTTTTTGCTTACTTAACACGTACACACTAAGCAGCTTTCCATTTACCGTACTTATGGTAAGTTTTTAAACAGGAAAGACTGCTTAGGATACAATATGAAGTGGGAAAAAAAGAAAAATAAAATTATGCATGCAGTATAAGTGCAAATATATAAAAATCTATACAGAAAAGATTGAAGCAGTTTGGATACATCTTCAAATGAAGATTATGGCTGTGATTTTCCTTATATTTTTCTGTACATCTGATAACAGTGTCACAATGGTTCTATATTCTAAATCATTAAAAAAAGTCATGATCCTATCTAAGAAATATTTAGGTTGAATTAAGTTATTCTGCTTGTTCCTGAGTGTTAATAATATCTGCAAGAACAACTGCTTATACGCAGATAGTCCATAGATTTATGTTTTCTATTCAAACCAATACAAATGCCTATATGCTACCTCTTCTGAGGCCCCCAAGACACCTCAAACACAATCCGTCAAAATTACGTGTATAATCTTTTTGTTCAAACACACTTCTCCTGTAGTACTACTACTCACTGGTGAATACTGTCACCATCCATGGAGTTATGCAAGTCAGAAATCTTGGCATTTCCTGATCTATCACAAGTCTTGTTCATTTTTCTTTATCTACTTTTTTCTATAGCCTCAGGACAATCTAGCTCCAATCCAAAGTGCAGTATCACTTGCCTAGATTACTATTGTAGCCAAACAACTGAGATCCTACTCACTCTGCCCCATTTCTAACAATATCGCATTGCAACCTGTGATCTCTTAAAGTGCAAATTTAACCACAGGATGATCGCCAACCACTTTGTTTAAATAAATTCTTTCAATAACTCCTGCTGTTCTTAAGAAAATAAACAAACAATACTCTTTATCATGACTTGCAATATCCTGCAAGGTCCAACACAACTACCTATTCAAGCTCTCAACACACTGTGGTTTCCTCGCTTTTTGTACCCTAGCCACACTGATACTCCTGTGGTCTCTTCCTGCCATATGACCATTATATTTCCTGTTTCCTCTATAGTAGAGAATTCTCCCCTTCCTCTTTACCTCACTCACGTTAATGTTTTAGATCTTGGAGCAGTTGTCACTGCATTCCTGTTATGTGACGTCACAGAACCAGGTATCTTTTTTGAACCTATTATACCGGTAGTTAGAATTTTATATTTATTTCCTATATGAAAGTTATCTAGATTATAATCTAGTATTTGTCTTAGAATTTAATAAATGTTATCTTCCCCTCTAAGCTGTAAGCTTAATTAGGTCAGGGACCTTGTCTATTTTTAGTCCACTATTATATCTCACGAAGAATAAGTAAATGAACTAGTAAACGTACCACAAAGTACTTAAGTTACTTAAAGTACACATTAAAAAAACAAAAACAAATAAATAGATGATTAAAAAATAAGAACAGCAAAAGCAGAAGTGGAAGCAGCTATCAATCACTGAATATTTAATATCTGCCAGGTACTGTGCTAAATGCTTTGCCTACTTTATTATAATTAACCTTTCAAACACCTTATTTTGCAAATAAGGAAAATAAGAATTTGAATATTTAAGTAATTTGTTTATGGACATACAACTAGTAGTTCAGGATGTGAACCTATGTTCATGCATTGCCCAAAGCTGATGCTTGCATAAACCTAAACAAACAAGTATATTATATAGAAATAGGTTATGGAGGGTGCAAGGGGATGGCAGTGTTTTGCCTATTTGACTTTCCAAGCAGATTGACATTATTTCAACTTGCCTGTAGAGACATACTAAAGGCCTGGCAAATTATGGAATGAAAATATCCTATCTTCACTTCCTTGCTCAATATGTGGCCAATCTGGGATTCACAAGATCTCCGAGATACTGCTAATTCATAAATCATCAAATCTGATATACCAGGTCACAACTGAGATAGAGGGGTGGAATTTTATTCTGCAAGGTACACCTGGCAATGTCTGAAGACATCTGTGGGTGTCACAGCTGCTGGAATGCTACTGCATCTAGTGGGTAGAACCTACTATCCTAAAATGAATAGGACAGCTGCCAAAAAAAAAATTATCTGGCCCCAAATGGCAATGGGGCCAAGGCTGAGAAATGCTAGTCTAACACAAAGAGAAAACAAAGTAGATGTCCACTTTCAAATATGACATAAGTCACAGCAGGCTAACATTGCCACTGCAACAACTACAAAAAGAACTGACACACAGCAAGAATCATAGTGTTAAAGGCATCAGAGAGTTATGGAAGCAAAGAGGAAAGAGGAACTAAAATTTGAGAAAGTTTGGATAAATTCTTTTTTAGGTAACTTGGGCAGATGAAAACTTTTGGGGGTGATTATCCTGATTGTGGAAACAGATTAACAGTCATACACATATGTCAAAAGTTTACATATTTTACAGTTTTATTATATGTCATTCATACCTCAATAAAGCTATTTCAAAAAGTGTCTTCAAGAATTTATTAAATGGTGGCAAGTGTTCAAAACACCTGCCAACATCTTATATATACAAAATAGCCTATCCAGGGAACTGAGGAATTATTGGTCATATCCTTTCTAGAATTAGAAAAAAGTAACTCTGACTGTCATTTTCTTTTTTCTGTACCCTCCCAGCTAATTTTTGAATTGAATGAGATCACATTAACACTTAAATATCTAAAATAGCTATAATTTGGGCAGTTTCCAGATGTAATAGCAGACCTGGCTTTTTAATTAGCCTACAATTCTATAAACATGTATCTTATTGTACCATACTAAAATTATACCAATTTTTAAATATGAATTTATAAAACCTTCCTAGAAAACATTTTTCCTGTTAAAAATAATCATCAAATATATATCATTTTCCAGGTCACAGTAATGGATCTTGATATTTTTATTTTAGCAGAGTAACATTATCCTGCTGAAAACAATATACAAAAACTTGAATTTTCAGAAAGTTTGACGATGAATATTTGCCAGAAGACAAGAATATTTATATTTTATAATTTTTAAAACAAATTTTTTAAAGATCTATTTTTATTGTTTTTCAGAGAGAGAGAGAGAGAGAGACAGAGACAGAGAGAAGGGGGAGGGCCCAGAACAGTCTCCATAGTTGCACATCATCGGTTTTTCCACATACTTTCATTCCACCGGTGTGGGGGCTGCGCAGGGCAGGAACTGAGCTGGGGTCTCATCCCAGTGAGAACCAAACGAACTGGGGGCACTCCCCAGTCCAGCACATGGGTCCGCACGGGCCGGGGCCGGGACTAGATCCTCGGTCCCCGAGGCTGCAAAGTGAGCACTCAACCCACTGAGCCATCCCGGCTTTCCCTATATTTTATAATTTAACTACATTTTAATGATAGCTTTTTGGAAAATATATTATGTAAAACAATATTTACTTAAACTTTCAGTTTTAAATACTCACAACTTGGATAAAAATTTAAAAAAATGCAGTGTTTGCTCTTTGGAAAAATTAAGTTATATGAATGAGATTATGGAGAACAAGCTTGTCCAACCTGTGGCCCTGTGGGTTGCATGCAGCCCAGTATACCTTTAAATGTGGCCCAACATAAATTCATAAACTTTCTTAAAAAATGATGAGATATTTTTTGTGATTATTTTTTTTTTTAGCTCATCAGCTATGGTTAGTGTTAGTGTATTTCATGTGTGACCCAAGACAATTTTTCTTCCAATGTGGCCCAGGGAAGTCACAAGTTTGGGACACCTTGAGGTAGAAGCATGAGTTACAGTGTGGGTGTGGGAGGGAGGGGAGAACCAGACACAGTTTAACTGTCCAAGAAGAGGAATGGTTGAAGGAATATAATAGGATAACCATATGGCATGATCTTATAAAGCTATTAGTATTTTATAACTTTTACAATTAGTAAATCATGATCCCACTATTTAGAGGTTCAGGCATATGGGTCCATAATAAAAATTATGGTCCTTCTTTTTCTAGACACAGCCAAATTGAAATTAATTCTTTTTTTCTTCTCTCTCTCTCTTTTCATTCTTATCACTCTTTAGGTAGACACAGTGACTGTTCAACTTAGGACAATGGGTCTACTCACTACATATCTATCCTCATATATACAAACAAAAATAACCTGATTCCATTTATTAATAAGTAGATAAGAGCTTGAAATTACTAGGAGTCCAATATAAATACATGTATAACCATTTAAATAAGGATTTCAGCAAAGGTTAAATATAATAACTTTTCTTAAAAACATTTCAGCTCCTCAAATACATGCAGTGTGTGAGGACGCCATACACACATTACCCTCCAATCCTCTCTGCACTGGAGTTCCGCTGATGCACCAGCGATTAATCCCACTCAAGCGCTGAGCCATTTCTGCAGCCTGATGAGAGAAACATGAAGTGAAATAGAAAAGAACAATAACAACCACAGGAAAAATGCAGAAGTCAGGAATATGTGTCCTACTGAAAATAGCCCACAAAAAGCTACAGTGCAGATGCACTTGCTCTTACTTAAGTCACCAAACGCAATGCTGAATATCATACTCAATCAAACCAACTTCTAGTACAGTGTTTCTCATTAGCAGGAGGATGTCACATGCCCCTGCCCTGCCCCACACAGAAGAAGCGTAGTTCAAGTATGTGTAGAATGAACAGTCCCTGAATGACTGCTACATCCTCACCCCATCCTTTGGATGCGAACCACTGTATGAACAGATGTGACTCATGAATTCAGGACAGGTTACAGACTCGCTGAGCAAGACAGAACAAAGACATACAACAAAGGCTGAATCAAAATTCTATCTTCTGAAGTAGCATTGTCATCACTGTCTAGTGTCTCTGACAGCTTGGTCCCAAAGCTATCAGAGTCTGTATGATAAGCTGCCCGCCTAGCAGAAATGCTTATCAAAGTCCCTAAATAGAGTTTACTTCTAGCTTCATCACACATAAATAGCCACCTTATTAAAAAATACATGGGCATGGCATATATAGCAATGATTCACAGAGTATCAAAATAATTCCTAGGGTTCTATACTTCACAGCACATGAAAAAAGCAAATGTACAGTGTTTAACAAGCAAACTATTGGCTAATATCAATACTGAGTTAATTACACTTAAATTATTAAATTATCTATGTATAGCCTCCCCCAATCCTTTTCTCCTTTTCTCTTTTGCAGCCCTCAGAATACTGTAGAAATTCTCACCTTTACAGCAGGACATTCAACCATCTGCGCTTCATCAAGGCAGATCCTCCACCACTCCACAGCTACCAGGGGGCTGGGAATGGCCATATAGCGCTTCTGGTTCCGAAAGCGGCGTCCGTCCTCACTATTGCTGTGTGGGATGTCTACATAATTTAGTTCTGAACGCAGGACATCATAGGTGATAATAACTATATCCTGTTCTGCCAAAAAATGAGGCTGTAAAAAGCCATCTTTCTTCACTCCTTGATATACCTAAGAAATATTCAGCACAGGTATAGTTATTGCAGAAAGGTTTATCAAAGTTACTTGAAATAATCATTCACTTATTTCCTTACTGAGCCCCTTCTACTTGTCTAGGACCAAACATGTTATGAGCTACATCCCATACCTATCTAGAGAAAGACACATTTTAGTGTAGAAGACTAATAACATCAGAAAATGAAAGGAACTGTCACGGAAGTAAATAGACCACAGAGGAAAGACCAATGCCATGGCTGACAAGGTAAATTCAAAGAGGAGTTAAAATTTGAGGTGAATCTTGAAGAACAGACTGAAGTTCTCACAGGTAGAAGAAAGAGACAAGGACATATAGGTAGGGAGGCAGATATTATCAAGAGCATGGGGCAAAAGCACAATGGTAATACTAGAACAGTGAGAGCTATGATTTACTGTGTCCCTTTTATGTTTCAGACACTGGGCTAAGCTTTATCTATCTTTGAAAACAATCCTATTAGTAGTTTTGATTCCTATTCCACATGTGAGAAATATGAAGTGATGTGCTCAAAACTGGTGGAGTCAAGAATCAAACCAAGGTTTGTCTACCCCACATAACAAAACTTCTCAATGGCAAAGATGGTGTTTTACTTATTATTGAATCCTCTCATCATGCCTATGACTGTAGCTGAAATATAGAACTGTAATAACATTTGAATAGAAAAAAGGAAAGAACAGAATGAAGAACACTAACATTAGTAAACAGTAACAGTGAATGACCACGTACTACTACATGCCAGTACTTTACAACTTAATCGTCACAAAAAGTCTGTGAGAAGATTATTTTCAGAACTTAGCACGATTCCTGGCATATAACAGATGCTCAATAAATACCTTTTGAATAAGTAAATTATTATTTTACAGATAACTAGGCTTTGAAGGACGATTCGGGAGCGAAGAGGTGGCAGATCAGACAAGTAGGTACTATTACATAATGCTACCTTTGGATTGTATTTCTTTTATTTTTTTATTTTTAAATTTATTGGGGTGACATTGGTTGGTAACAATTACATAGTTTCCAGGTCCAGGTGCACAAATCTACATTATATCATCTATGCATTGTATTATGTGCTCACCACTCAGAATCAGCTTGGATTGTATTTCTGTATAAGAGTATACATGCTTATAAAGACTTTTTCATTTACATGATGAATTTTTCTCAAAAGCTTTCTCACTTTTCCAAAGGGCTTTAATTTCTGAACTTTCAATGTCAGAAAAGAATAAACAATTTACTGTTCTCTATTTCATTCTCAATTTCCTCTATAAGTTCTGATTTAGTATTATCTCATTAATTTTTGGGAAAAACAGTAAAGTAACAAAGATAAAAACTAACATTAAGAAGTACCGTATTTTCCGGTGTATAAGACGACTTTTGAAACGAAAAAAGTCAACCGAAAATCGGGGGTCGTCTTATACGCCGAGTATATCCCGAAAAATGTCTCAATATGCCGCTAAACGAATTTTAAACAAGCCATTTAAAGATCGCATTAGAGAACAGTGGAATGAGTGGATGGTTAGCGGCGAAAAGTCATTCACAAAAGGAGGAAACATGCGTGCGCCACAATTGGATGTTTTGTGTAACTTTGTCATAAAAGCCTGGAATGATATTACTGAAGAAACAGTAATCAGGCCTTTCAAGAAGTGTGGTATATCAAATTCTTTGGACGGTATGGAGGATGACTTCTTGTGGCAAGATGAAGGGGAAGCCGAAGCTGAAGCCACACCATCTGATTCGGAATTTGATCCATATGATGACTGTCTTACAAATGGACCACAAGAGGTCATTGATGAACTTATGATGTCAGAAGAACATGATGAGGATTTTGAAGGATTTTAAGCTCACAATGCTCCTCTGCCTAGAAAAACCTCTTATTATCCCAGTCAGTCACAAACAAGCGTTTTCT
>PVKE010016010.1:0-32600 GCA_004027555.1 Craseonycteris thonglongyai
CAGTGCATAGTTATTTCTATTTTACTTTTTGACAGATAGAGAGAGAGACAGAGACAGAGACAGTTAGAGAACCAAACTGTGGGAACTCCCCAGTTCAGCACGTGGGTCCTGCCTGGGCCGGAGCCGGGATTCGATCCTCGGTCCTCATGGCCTCAAAGCGAGCGCTCAACCCGCTGAGCCGTCCCGGCTTTCCCCTTGACTACAGTTTAATATGAAGAAAATAAAACAAAGTGCTTGCTGAGCCAACTAAACCGGGAATGCACAATTTCTCCAAAAATCCCTACACTAAACACACTTCTTGGCTAATATCATTAATAGAATTTTAAATTAGTCTTTTGCTGTAACACTTGCTTTGCCTTGATAGCTATCCTTACAATCCTACTCTTGTTACATAAAGTTGGAAAATTTCTTCAAAGTTTTATTAAATAATAAAAGCAAATCATAATTTTTTCCCTTTTAATTAGCAAAACCCTCATTAAAATCAGGCCCCATGAACCTGCTATGTGGGAGGTCCCCTGATTGGTTCCTGCCCTACATGGCCCCGCAACCACCTGTGGAATGAAACTATGTAGAAAACTAATGACAGTGCAATTATGGAGACTGCTCTGGACCTTCCCTCTTCTCTCTCTCTCTCTGTCAAAAACAATAAAAATAAATCTTTAAAATTGAGCCCCAGCTCACTTCATGAGTACACAATGATCCTTCTTTATATAGTGATTCTTTTTTTTTGAGAGAAGGTGTGTGTGAGAGAGAGAGAGAGAAAGAGAGAGATGTAGGGAGGACCCAGAGCAGTCTCCATAGTTGTACATCATTAGTTGTGACAGTTTCATACCACACAGATGGATGTGGGATGGAAACTGAACTGGGAGCCTCCAACATCAGAACCTTCACTGCCATCCTGGCAGTTACCAGTTGTGCCACAGTTTAGCATGTGGGCTGCACGGGCTGGGATTCAATACCCAGACCTTGCAGTCACAAGGCAGGCACTCAACCTGCTGAGCTATCCCAGCATTGCCGTATGTATTAGTGATTCTTAATGTAAAAGTCACAGATTCACTGATGGTCTATGAGAATTTTGCAGTTTTCAACCAAATCCTTATTACCTTATTACATTTATTAGTATGTCAATAGTTTATTAGAATCTAAATTTCAAATTGCCTTATTTTCCCAAGGCAATTTGATTGGTCAACAGAGTTGGGGCCTATAGTTGTACACATTTTCCTTGCCAAACTGACGGATAAAAATATAATTTACAAAGTCCTAAAAATGACAATAGTGTCTCAATTTCCCAAAAAAGGAATTGGTGGTAGCCACAAGGGTTTGGTGATATAAGCCTAGATTTTTAGAAGTAATTTCAATCTATTGAGTCCTAAGGTTAAAAATAAATTACAATTGTATAATCTTAAAATTTCATAAAGACCATTAGGAGCAGTTTACTGGTAGTGCAGTATATTAAGATGGTATTGATTAGTGGCTTTCAAACATGTTTGATTATAACTTAAAGTAAGAAATATAATGACTTTATGACTAAGAAAAAACATAAGCACACATATAAATGAAAGTTTCTCAAAATAACATTACCCTTGCTTAAGGTGACCAGACGTCCCGCTTCTGGCGGGACAGTCCCAATTTTTAACAATTTGTCCCATGTCCTGCGGCGTTTTAAAAAAGTCCCGATTTTTGGAAAGAATGCACGACAAGCTAGGGAACGGCGGGAGATAGACCCAATTTTTCATCAAGAACCCCCTCCCCCCCGGTCAATGGTGTCCCCGCTTTACCAATGTTAAAATCTGGTCAGCCTACCCTTACTGCATATAATTCAACTCACTGATATTTTTTTACTCTATTCCCCTTTATTAAAAATGTTGAATCTATTACATGGGTTTAAACTAGCAGTTTGAAAAACACTGGTCTAGATTATTCTTGAGGTCTGATATTTTACATTCAAATACTACCTCAATGCAGAAGTTACCTAGATTGGGCAAACAGAGGAAACCTTTTCACCTATCCCAAACTTTCTGTTAAAGGAAACACATTTCCTTACCACATCAAATATTTCCACAAGCTCAAGTCAACCGTGGTCTAAAGAGTATTGGGACAGAAGATTAATGCATTTGACAGTGTGTAAAGATGAAAGATCCTCTGGAGTTTATTATACATTTCACAGGGCATGTCCCATACTGCTCAATCATACAGCTTCTGACTGATCACTGGAGTTCAGTTCTACAGAGCAAATTCTTTCAACAAACTGAGTTTAAGGTTTGTGAAATGATGAGTATACTATCTCAAGGGAACTGGTCATATCTGAAATATCCCTTTCAGTTAAAGCAAATAAAATTAAATTTCCTTTGTTAAAGTTCACTAGCCTAGTGCTAACTCCCTTTGCCAGCTGCACTTGCAATATCAGTAAAAGCAGAATATGAGTATCAGATATCACTTCCACCCACATAGACCTCCCTGGATTTGCTAGTCACTAACTTTTGCCTGATTAATTTATCCTATAAATATTACACTGTGATGAGCCTCTTCCTTCTATCCAGTATCTCACTACAAGGAGACAACATTTCTCTAAGGTTGCGGGAGAATAAAGGAGAGAAGGAAAGATGTACACAGGAAGGCAGGGATAAGCTTACCTGGCTTAAATGGGAATGTGACCCCTTCACCAGAACTATCAGTGGAGCCTGAATTAGCATCTATTACTTCAACCTCAGAAACACTTTCAGCACCATTATGTACAGGTTCAGCTTCTTCTCCATTTTCTTCCACAGCTTTCACTTTTTTTAGGTCTGAGGAGTCTCTTTCAGGATGAAACCCTTGGCTCATTGTTTCCTGTTCGGATTCAAGTACTTTGTCACCTGAAAGCTCCTCTTCAGCTTTAAGCTAAATCATAAGAGAACACAGAGGTTATATTGTATTTCAATACACTTGAAGACTTACATCTATCACCTCCAAAAGCAAAGGAAAACATGTCACTAAAGAGAAGAATATCTTGTTCAGCAAATGGTACTAGAATGGTAAGTTTACTTAACACTTTTCTCACTTCATCTCCTGGGATAAAGCAGACAATTCAAATGGCCACTGAAATGCTTTAACATGACTAACGCAATCTAAATGTACCAAAGGTTAAAATGGAAAGAACTGTTAATCCTTGCAACTTGATGGACATGAAAGAGTCCTAGTCAGAAATCTAAGTCAAGCACTGCTACCCTTACTTCTACATCTCAGCAAATATAAAAAGAAACACTAGAGGATTCTTTGGTGCTGTCCTCTGGCTGTGAAATGGAGAGTTCAATGAATAGTTTAAAGTATCTAAGTCCCACAAAGCTGATCTTCTCTCATTTTACAAGGAGGACACTTGTTAAAATTTGTTTTGTTGGGGAAGCTGGGATGGCTCAGTGGGTTAAGCGCTCACTTTGCAGCGCGGGGGACCGAGGATCGAATCCCGGCCCCGGCCCGTGCGGAACCATATGCTGAACTGGGAGCTCCCCTAGTTCAGTTCTCTCTCTGTCTCTGTATCTCTCTCTCTCTCTCTCTCTCCTCTGTCAAAATAAATAAATAAATAAAAATATATTAAAAAAAAAATTTGTTTTGTTTATTGGTTCCTAGAATTCCCTAAGTCTATAATCTTATTCAAATTATATATAGAAAAATGCTTAGAATATATTCCCTTATGAAGAAATCTTGGTTCTGGTGAATCCTGTCTATTTTAAAAGCAAAATAGAATTGAAGTATTCACCATATTATTTTTCACTGTTTCAGTTTAAGTTATCACACAAAAATAAATTTCTTAAGGGCCATATGAATCATCAAAACTCAGAAGGCAAAGTTCTCCATGAACTTTAAATCTCTTTTACATGAAGGGTAAGTACTCTGAAAACAATCCTTTGGAAGAAGTACTTAAATGAAATAGGCATTCCAATTGATAAATTCACACTAAGAAAGCCAAAAATATAGTCTCTGTTGAATTGGTTCAACAGAGGAGTATATAAAAGAATGTTATATACATCAGAAAATGGTTGCCCCAATTGACTCATGAAATTGTTTTTCTTAATTCTTTTATTTTTTTTAATTTTTAAGAAATTTTTTATTTTTGATAGGTGAGAGAGAGAAGAGAGGGGAGGGCCCAGAGCAGTCTCCATAGTTGTACATCATTAGCTGTGACATGGTTTCATTCCACACAGGTGGATGTGGGGCTTCCTGGGGCAGGAACTGAACTGGGGGCTTCCCACATGGGAGGTGAGAACCTCTGCTGCCTAGCCATGCAGTTCAGCATGTGGGTTTGCACTAGCTGGGGCTGGGAATTGAATCCCAAACCTGGTGATTGCGAGGCAAGTGCTCAACTGAGCTCTACCAGCATCCCAAAGTTACATTTTTACTTTTTAAATTAAAGAGTTACTTGGGGAAGCTGGGATGGCTCAGCAGGTTAAGCGCTCACCTTGAAGCCCCGGGGACCAAGGATCGAATCCTGACCCCGGCCCAGGCGGACCCATATGCTGAACTGGGGTGTGCCCCCAGTTCAGTTCTTGCTGGGGCTTATATTGGGGCCCCTGGCCCAGTTCCTGCCCTGCGCAGCCCCACGCCCACCTGTGGAGTAAAATTATATGGAAAACTAATGCTGTCAACTATGGAGACTGCTCTGGGCCCTCCTCCTTCTCTCTGTCTCTGTCTCTCTGTCAAAATAAATCTTAAATTAAAGAGTTACAAATCCTGCTCTGTTACACAAGTGATTATAACAGATAAAACACTGGTAAATTTTCTGCTATTATGTATCAAATCACTGGGAAAGTCAAATTTAAAAATGTTACCAATAGAAACAGATAGCTTTTAGGCCTTGTTTTTAAAATGGAAATTAGTTCACACACATACATATCCACACACATACCCATGCCCACACCCACCACCACTACCCCCTAGTTCCCTGAAAAGGAAGCGAAAAATAAAGGGTGAAAATTATCTTTTTTATAAAACATGGCAGAAAAATAGGAATTTTTTTAAACTTTGAGAAAAAAACAGATCTACCAAGTATGAGTCATGAACTAGCAGCCACACTTCTTATTCTATACTCTACCATAGTCTAAATTAACTCACGATGACCTGGTAATACCACTTCATAATAGAGTATAGGTCATTTAGAAGGTCTTTAATAATCTGGCAGGTGAGTCTGTAAATGATACTTACTAAAACAGCAGTATAACTATATTATATGATTATATGAATTTTTATTTTGGGTATTGTTAAAATGTGAAAAAATGCTACTTTAGAGAAAATATATTGGGTGGTCTATTCTACAGATGTTGTAATGAATTGAAAAAAATTCTGAAGGAAATTTTATAACAGGGGTATCCAACCTTTTGGGTTCCCTGGGCCACACTGGAAGAAGAAGAAATGTCTTAAGCACACATAAAATATACTAACCTCAACAAGAGCTGATGAGCTAAAAAAATAAAATTGCAAAACAAATCTCATATGTTTTAAGTTTACAAGTTTGTGTTGGGTCACATTCAAGGCTGTCCTAGGCCACATGCAGCCCCATAGGCCTCGGGTTGGACCAGCTTGTTTTACAACACGTGAATATTATCAGAATTTTAAATTTTAGTGTCCATCAATATATACCCTAAAATCAACACACACAAAAATCCATTTTTGTTTGATAATTTGTATTACTTGTAAAGTTAATTTCTAACTGAAATAAGCAGTATAAAGAAACTTGTTCCACGAATAACAAACCATAATACACACAGAATAATCACTAAGATGTCTGAGACAATGTTAGAAGGGATATTTTTCATGGGATTCCTCAAAAATAGTGCATTAGATATTTATGGTTATTTTTCTTTCAGCTGGTTAAAACTCTATTTGTAATAAGTAGTTCATATGTATCTAACAGTTCCTAAATTGTTTACAAAAAAACAAATTTAAAAAAGAAAGCACCTTATTGGCTGGACAATCAAAGGTGAACCTTTTATAGGAACTTGTTAAAAGAATTCAGTTGACAAAGCTGCCTGCTTAATGCATGAGTTTTTGAAGTGCTGGAAAATCAAACTGACAAATATGCAATGATTGATGAAATATCCTAAAAATATTAAACAAATTTTAAGATGCCTTGAATATCGACTTTAAGAGGAATTATCTTTTATTTTATCTTATCTTTCTAGGCTATAATTTAAAGAGTTTAATAAAATATTTGCAATGATATAACAACCCAATATGTAATATAAAGTATGCTGATACCGGAAACACATTCTTTAAAAAGCTGAGAAAAATCTTTCTAAGGAAAGCTTGATGATTAGTGAAAATGAAGATAATAACCAATATTACTAACTACTCTAACAAGCGCTTAATTTTATGAAAGGGAGAAGGATTACTGAAAAAAGTCTGTGTGTTGGGGAAGCTGGGATGGCTCAGTGGGTTAGGTGCTCACTTTGCAGCCCCGGGGACCGAAGATCGAATCCCGGCCCCAACCCATGTGGACCCATATGCTGAACTGGGGAGTACCCCCAGTTCAGTTCTCACCGGGGTGAGACCCTGGCCCAGTTCCTGCCCTGTGCAGCCCCAAACCCACCTGTGGAATGAAACTATGTGGAAAAACCGATAATGTGCAACTATGGAGACTGTTCTGGGCCCTCCCCCTTCTCTCTGTCTCTAATTCTGTATCTCTCTCTCTCTCTCTCTCTGTGAAAAACAATAAATAAATCTTAAAAAAAAAAAGTCTGTGTGCAAGTGATCAAAAACCTTTTTATTACACTTCTAACTATAAGGTTAAGAAAAAAGTGATTGGTTCAAAATGAGTCAAAACATTTCTCATGTATGAAGAATAACCACCCAAAGCAGGTTTTACCAAAGTACGGCCCATGAGCCAAATCTGGCTCATTATCTGTTTTCTTTCTTCTTTATTTATTCATTATTCTATATTTGTCTCTTTTATTTTGTTAAAATTTATTGGGGTGACATTGGTTAGTAAAAATTACATAGGTTACAGGTACCATATTTTCCGGCGTATAGGACGACCAGGCGTATAAGACGACCCCCTAATTTTACAGTTAAAACATAGGTTTAGGCCTATATTCGCTGTATAAGACTACCCCCCCGGGGTTTTAACTGTAAAATTAGGGGGTCGTCTTATACGCCGGAAAATATGGTATATAATTCTACAATACATCATCTATGTGTTGCATTATGTGTTTACCACACATCATCATCTGTTTTTGTATGGTGTGCAAAGTAAGTATGACTTACACATTTGTAATGGTTGAAAAAAACCTCTGAGGAATATTTTATGACACGTGAATATTACATGAAATTCAAATTTCAATGCCTATCAATAAAATTTTACTAAAATATAGCCACACTAGTTTATTTACACATTGTCTATAGCTACTTTGGGGCTACAGCAGCAGAGTTGAGAAACTGTGACAGGTCATTCAGTCCAAGAAACTTAAACTATTTACTATATGAATGACACAGGAAAAAATTGTCAACCCTGACCTAAAGAAGAAGATGAATATTTCAAGGCATAGGGATGGTGGTCTGCCTATTTAATATTCAATAATCCTTAGAAATCTAGCCACAGGGCAAAAGAACATGAAGCAAGGCAGAATAAAATGAATAAAAACCAGGTGAATCTAAAGATAAGAGTTTACTACATGAAGCTATACCGGGAATACATGTGATTCCCTTGCCTCCGGAAGGTATTTTATTCTCTGTAGAAGCAACATTTTCTTGTTCAGCCATAAGAGGAGTGTAACATCTATTTGTACCTCTATAATTTACTTTCAATTCTTATCCTCAATAACATTATAGTGGCTGCTATGAGACTCACTGTGACATCAACAGAGCATCACGTAAGAACAAAGACAGGACAGGGAGAAGTAAAGGGGTACTGTGAACTGCTTGAAGAGGGTAAGAATTATACCTAGATAGAAAAGCCCTATGAAACAAATGTATTTAAAGTTATTTTTAAATAACTTCTTTTTTTTTTTTGACAAGAGACAGAGAGAGACAAAGAGAAGGGGGAGGGCTCAGAGCAGTCTCCATAGTTGACATTATCAGCTTTCCACATGGTTTCTTTCCACACAGGTGGGTGGGAGCTGCGCAGAGGGGGAACTGGGCCAGGGGGCCTCCTGATGGGAAGCACATCCCAGTTCAGCATATGGGTCCACATGGGCCGGGGCTGGGATTCGATCCTTGGTCCTTGGTGCTGCAAAGCAAGTGCTTAACCTGCTGAGCCATCCCGGCTTCCCTAAAATAACTTCTACATTCTAATGTTATCTTAAAAATTGAATAAAAATTATTTTAATACAACAGATATAAGAAGAGTTCAAAAAGAAAAGAACCATAGAGATTGTTTTTATTACTATTTATAAGCTTCAATAACAGTAAGAACATTGGGATTGCAGACTATGAAACTGGTAGAACATGCTTTAGGAATAAATCTGCCCTGCTTATTCCTCACATCATCTGGACCTGGTATGGTACGACCTACAGCAAAATCTGTTATGGCTTAGCTCAAGTAAGAAAAACAAATATAAAAAGTTATGTTACTGAGATGCCATGAGACTCAAAATGAATTTCCCAAAAATGTACCTGATGATTGATAATGAGTATTTGAGAAAACTGTCTCTGTTTCTGTATTAGCCTTTCCATTGGGTTAATATAAGAAAATACGTAATTGAAGGGACCAAGGGGTTAACCAAAAATTAATAACTTAATTTTGCAATTTTAGAAGAGGTATTTTGAAAGAGACAAGAATTTAATGAAATTATACATGCTATTAAAAATCTTTTCAAATTTTGTAACGACTTTTAAAAAAGCCAGACTCTGAGCTTAATATATCAAATTTTGCTTGTGAACCAGTGTCTCAAGAAATAGACATAAAGCCACACTTGTCTTGGGAAATGGCACCACTGCTCTGAAGATGGGCTAGAGAGATTTACTGCTGTCCTTACCTGTAATTCTGCTTCTAACACCTCATCAGTGGTTCGGGTCCGATCTTTTGGTTTCTTCCACATCTTTGGTGCAGTTATAGATGTCTGAGCTGAAATACAAGATCAGGATGCCATTACTTCCCACTGAGAAGTTGTGTTTGGAAACACTAGATCTAAATGATACTTGTATTCAAATTTAGCAGAACAAAGGAGGGCTTCACCGGTACTGAGGAGATAGATGGATGATAAGGTGAACTGTGTAGTTTGTGGCCCAGAGTGTGCAATGGCAAATGCCTTAGGCACAAATTGTTCGTATCAGTTCATGCAGCCTTCCAACCAGTGGTCTAGGTTCCTTCTATTCATGGTTAGGACATACCTAGGCATATAATTCAGTATGTGGTGAGTATCAATATGGGAAACTGGCCTACCAGCCAATGTTAGACATGGCTCTGCTTCTATTACTAATCAACTATGTGATCTAAAGCAAGTCACACTTCTCAGGCCCCTGCATATTCAACTATAAAGTCTAAGAGTAGGATTAGATGATATCTAAGGTTCCTTAGATATAAAAAATTAGTTATAAAAAAATATTAAAATCCAGATTGTTTTTCAAAGCTTTCTAGACAAAAGGATAGTTTAAGAATTCATTAGGCAACACTTCTACAACACTCAGTTCTAATTTCAGATCAATGTCATTGGCCTGCCCTTTAATATTGCTGAGGTGAAAATTAAGAAAGAAAGCACGGGTAAGCCGAGATGGCTCAGTGGGTTGAGCGCTCACTTTGCAGCGCCGGGGACTGGGGATCGAATCCCGGCCCCGGCCCGTGTGGAACCATGTGCTGAACTGGGAGCTCCCCCAGTTCAGTTCTCTCTCTGTCTCTGTCTCTGTCTCTGTCTCTCTCTCTCTCTCTCTCTGTCAAAAATAAATAAATAAATAAAAACATATTTAAAGAAAGAAAGCAGATAATTTTTACTAAATTATTCTATGGCATCAGAAGTTCTAGATAGAAAATTAGGCTTACAAAGGATTTTTCAAAGTTCATTTATCTTAAATATTCTACCCCCTAAAAAAAATCATCCAGGGAAAGCCGGGATGGCTCAGTGGGTTGAGCGCTCGCTTTGCAGCACTGGGGACCGAGGATCGAGTCCCCGTCCCGGCCCGTGTGGACCCATGTGCTGAACTGGGGAGTGCGCCCAGTTCAGTTCTCTCTCTGTCTCTGTATCTCTCTCTCATACTCTCTCTCTCTGTCAAATAAATAAATAAAATTTATTAAAAAAATAAAAATAAAAAATCATCCAACACTTAGATGTACAATTTAAAGACAATTTAAACATCAGATAATAAATAGAATATATTAAAAGGATCATACAAGGCAGCATATGAGTCAACAGATAAAAATGAAGTATTACAGGCAGATGGGTGGGGAGAATCAAAGAAAAGCCATTTAATAGACACATTATCATTGTGAATAAACACAAAGCTGAAGGGTACCGTCTAATCAGATTCTCTATAGAAATATAAGACCATTCATTGAGACTTAACCAATCAATCTCTTGGAGACAGCCTCAAATCTTTTTTGGAAAAACAGCAGAATAGGAATACTCACGTTGTTTTTGGAAACCATGAAAAGGAGAGATTTAACACACTTCTCAAAATTACTGTGCCATCATAAAAAAACAAACTGTAAACTCTTTCATTACATACACCTCAAATTCACTTTTCTTTATCCTTCCATTCAGGAACCATATGAACAAGAAGACATTATTTAGACCAGCTGTCATTTTTCCTCCATGGCCTACTCAATCAAGGTAAACCATCATCTCAAAGTATGGAACTCAGATTATGGCAACTGTGGTGGGTTTAAATATGCCAGTGCCTTACAGTCTTATACTGGGAAAAATTCACACACACATATATATGTATATGTATATATTCATGTATATATGCATACAGTGGTCTCAGTTTTTTATGGATCTTCTGATTTATAAAACCAGTCTGTTTTATGTACATCTCTCCAAAATGCCTACCGGTATGTTTAATTATACTGCCATAGCAGAATCTTTTTTAAGAGTTACAAGGTTTGGGGGAACCTGTACATTTCATTTTAAATTCCATATATGCATAAATTCAATTCTAAATTCCATTCATGGAAAAGGAAAAGATCACTCTTTGGAGGATTCTTGGTGATCGAATATATACTCATCCGGCCTCTAAACAACAAAAACCAAAGCTGTAGATAAAAATTTTTTAAATGTGTTAAATGTACCCTACCCAAAACATTAAACAACATATTTCTACCCCGGGTAACATAACACTTTTAGCATGTTTTTAAAAATATAGCTACTTACATAGCAAGGTTACTGACTCTGTTCAAGTGGCTAAAGTTTTAATTTAAAACAATAATTCACAAAAAGAGGTGAGAGAAAGCACACCTCTTTAGGAGATACTCAATCCTTATAAAACTAAAGATATACACACACCTAGTGTCTAGTGAGATTACGATATACTTCCTCTCTATTCTACCATTATTGATGGAAATTTGCAGTAAACTCTGGGTGTGCTAAATGAAGAGGTAAGGAGGGAAGAAGACACAGACACAGAGATGCCAACTCCCTGATTTAAAGGACAATTAATGCAGAATTAGCTGGATTAAGGGAATTAAATTTAAGACTATCACACATTTGTTCTTTCCTTTCTAGTGTATTCTGTGTCTATACTGTGGATTAGGCCCTTATTACTGCATTGATTTAACTAAGAGATTGTCTCTTAATTCACTGCCTGTTTCTTACTTTAACACACATATACAATACTGACTGAATGGTGACTATTCTAAATAGTTGATGTGACTGGGTTATTCTACTATTCAAACTATTCTTCAAGGCATCACTCATAATGCCAAACAAAGTTCCTAACAGGATGGGCACTCAAATTTGTTGACTGAACAAATAATAGCAGCTCTGTGTGAATGAGGTATTACTGACACTCTGAAACAAAGACATGAATTTTTTCCCCTCCTTGTGTTGCATTAAAGTACCACAGGACAAGTGACAATCTCTACATGAGATTCGCAATTATCTAAACTTAGAGATGCCTAAAGCAGTCTCCTCTACCCCCCATAAAAACTCAACTCTTATAGGCACATTTAATTTCTACTACTTTCAAATATAAAATAAGTATATGCAAACAAAAAGCAATACTACGACAAAGGTTTTTCCAGTTTTTACATTACTGGCAGAAAAATCATGCTTTTCATCAGATCTATTTTCATGAAATGACTAATGTATAAGTTCAGAAAAAAACTAGGGAGACAGACAAGTTTAATCATTGGGTTTTAGGTAGATTCTTTGTTGTCTCTCTGACAGAGGTAATTTAGAAATTTTGCCAAGGATTATGTTAGAAATGTTTCTACTTTCAACTCTCACCCCATGAATGGAATAGAGGTTCCAGAAAATTGTGCCAAATCACAACTGTTATAACTGACAATTATTTCATTAAAAAAACACACACAAAAAAAACCATAATGCAGTTACATTTTTCTGGTATCTGTAAGACACCTGACAAAGCATTAATGTAAGTAGAGGTGTCCCTTGTTCTTCACAGACTTTTTATATATAGGCTCTACTGGAGTCAAGTTGCTACTCTTGCAGATTAAGAGCTAACAACTCTCTGTGCAATCTAGGAGATAACTGCTGGACTTGGAGAAAAGGGGCTAATACAAGGTCTGACAATTAAGTTCGTGAACTCGTCGTATAAGAGAGAAAGGCCTACATACCTCAATTGCTGAATTACACTACTTTAGTCACCTTCGAAATATTCTCTTTGGGTAGCTAGCACCAATGTCAGTGCCTAGTCCACCATTCAAAGCAATTTTGAAACTCTGGAATGGCCATCAGAGCTGCTGTTGTATTACCCTCGATGTCCTGGACGTCATCAAAACATCTCCCTTTCAATATTTCCTTTATCTTTGGGTAAAGACAAAAGTCGCTGGGGGCCAGATCAGGTGAATAGGTAGGGCGTTATTTGTTTACTGGCTATACATTCCCTTCATAGACAGTGCCATGTGATCTGATGCCTTGATGCCTTGTCTGGTGATTCAAGAGTCACTGAGTTGTTGGCGAAAAGTTCAGGTTATTTTCCTCTTAACTTTTTCATGAAGCCTTTTCAGCACATCCAAATAGTCAATTTGGTTCACTGTCCATTCAATTTGGTACAAATTCATAAAACACAATCCCCCTCTGATATTAAAAAATGTTAGCAACATCCCTTTGATTCTTGATTTGGACTGATAGAACTTTTTTGGCTGTGGAAAATTGGCTGACTTCCATTGTACTCTTAGATGCTTTGTTTCAGGCTTGTATTGGCACATCCATGTTTTATCACCAGTGATAAAACATCCCAAAATATCATCTTGCCCCTCCAAAAGGTCTTGGCAAACTTCAACTCTCCTTTGCTTTTGTTCATCAGTGGGCTCCTTTGGGACCATTTTTGCACACTCCTTTCTTATGCCAAGATTTTCTGTTAAGATTTTCCTGTTTCTGTATGTTGACTTGGTCTGTTACGCTTCTCACAGTCAGCCAATGATTCTGATGCACAATTTGATGAAATTTTGTAACATTTTCATCAGTTCTGCTCATTATGGTTGCCCTGACCTCACCTCATCAGTGACACTTTCTCCTCCCTCAGAAAAACATTTAATCAATTTGTACACTGCTGTTTTCTTTATAGCATTATCCCCATAATCTTGGACTAACATGTCCCTGATTTCACATCCACTCTTGCCAAGTTTAATAAGAAATTTAATCTTTGTTCGTTGCTCTAATTCAAGCTCTGACATTACTGGAATAGTACACAAAACATGCAACAATAATGAATGCCACTCAGCAAGACACTGCCACACATCAACATGAACACAGCTGTGAGACACTGATAAACCAAGGTTATGAAATCTTACTGAGTTGTTTGTACAATGCTGCCAATGTAAGTACATGGTGGCAAATTCTATAACTTGATTATCAGACCTCATATACTTATACAAGATTCCTAACTGTACTGGGTTTTACTCAACACATGTAAGTTCCCTGAAACCTGAGGCAGTTAGAATACTGAGAAAAACTGATAATGTAAAATGGTAGATGACATAAGGATAGAAGAATCAAGAGTAGTTAAGAAACAAGTACATAACACATCCTGAGGGACTATTTTGTAAAAACATGATCTAGATACACTGTCTTTGCAAGAGTATCAGTTCTCAGAGAAACTTCAAGTAGTTAAGTCATGGTGTCTGAAATCCTCACTCAGAGAGATGTAAGAAAGGTTGTATATTAAGTACAACAATGACAACCATTAGTGCTATCATTGGCATAAAGATAGTCCCATATCTAGATTATTCTTTCTTCTTTTAGTCTTGTCAGTCTTTATACATACACAGGAGAGGCAACCTTTTAATCTCAGGTATTCCACTAGCAATGCAATATAAATCTGAAAACAACTTTTACTAAAGATATCATGTTATAAACTTAATATTGTTTCTCTCTACTACATCATTTTTATTTTTTTACTAGTCAGGTAGGTAGACAATTTCATTAGTGGGTTGCCTGTGATGCTCACTGCAATCTTAATGCTTATAATAAAACTATTTTCTTTCTTTTCTACATTTGTGAAGATGATTTTCTGGGTAAGATTTCAATTTTTTGCCCTAATAATCTGTCAACAAGAATGGGATAGGCAGAGTGCCTGAAATGAGCAGACCAGCTGAAGATCCTGTGGCCACATAACACCTAGGTAAGAGACCCTGAATTATACAAAGCCCCCCTCTAGCTCACTAATCTTTTGGAATATAGCATGAACTCCTTAGCGCTAAGACTTGAGATGGGGGGAAGCTCGGATGGCTTAGCAGGTTAAGTGCTCACTTTGCAGCCCCAGGGACGGAGGATTGAATCCTGGTCCCGGCCCATGCAGACCCATATGCTGAACTGGGCTGTCAGTTTGCTTTTCACCTCCAGGTTCAACCCCTGGTTCAAGCGGGGGTTGTGCCTCCCATGTGGGAGGCCCCCAGCCCAGTTCCCACCCTGAGCTGCCCCCACCCACCTGTGTGGAACGCAATCATGTCAAAGTCTGATGATGTGCAACTGTGGAGATTGCTCTGGGCCCTCCCCCTTCTTGCTGTCTCTGTCAAAAACAATAAAATAAATATTTTTTTAAAAAGAAAAGACTTGAGATAAATGTGTCCAGAGGCTGGGTCTCTAGATTGATATGACACAAAACTAAGAGGTCATGAAGCCAATAAAAGGATACTTTACTATAGTGGTAAGAGAAGGACCCAAGAGCAGTGTCACAGGGTTGTATACAAAGAGTAGAATGTTCCAGTAACAAAACTTTCAGTGAGTTCTCACACTTAATACCTAGTTCTAATCTCCTCTTTTCTGCCATTTTTTCACAATTTACTTTACTTTTTTCCTTTCTGGCTCTGAAATCCTGAAATTGGCACTAAATTATTCTGATTACATCATATTCAAGGATTTTATATAGAGTTTCTTGAGGCTGGGGAATCCTATTTTGTCCTTTTTTTTTTTCCTTCTACAGATCCTCTTGAGAAACTAGAAATTTTTATTATCTATCTAAAAAACTGGAGCACAGCAAAGAAAAAGCCCAAGTTTTTAAAATGGCTATTCAAAGGGACTGGGAAAGAACAGTGATAGTGATAAAATATTTAAAGATGGGTCACTAACAGATGTCAAAAGAAACACTAGAGAGCGAGTCTATCAGTGATCTTCTCAGGGGTTGCTATTTGAAATGAATGGATGGCTTGGTAATTATGCTTCCCATTATATGTTAAAAATAGGTTTCTTCTCCATGACTACTTCACAGAAACTTAAATAGTATAAGGTAGTCTCCCCAGGAACCAAAAAAGTAGTTTTTTGCCTAGAACACTGACATTCATTCTTATTCTCTTAGCAAATTTTAGTGTTATCAACTATAGTCATGATGTTCACATTAGATCTCAAACTTTATTATAATTTGTTCTTTCAAGTTTCTTCAGGTGGAAGTTGTGAATGTTACAAGGCAAAAGTGACTTTGCAGATGTGATTAAATTAAATGAAGAAAATCTTGAGATAAGGAGACTATTACCCTGGATTAACCTTGGTGCATCCAGTATGATCAAAAGGTCTTTGTAAGTGGGAGGGAGGCAGGAGAACCAGAGATTTGAAGAGTCTATGCTGCTCACTTTGAAGATAATAGAAGGGACTGAGAAGAGAAATGTAGATAGCCTCTTAGATGGACTAAAAAGGGAACAGATTCTCTCATAAGAGCCTCCAGAAGAAATATAGATCTGCTGAAATCTTGATTTAGGTCAGTGGAACTAATTTTGGACTTCTGACTTTCCAAACTGTATGATAATAAAAGTGTGTTGTTTTAAGCCACCAAGTTTGTGGTGATTTGTTATAGCAAAAATAGGAAATGAATACAACCACAAATTTTGATTTGGGTTTTCATTTTCATTAAGTTGAAAATACTTTATAATTTCCCCTTTGAATTCTTCTTTGACATAGGTTATTTAAAGGGTGTTATTTAGTTTCCAAATATTTTGTAGAGATGTTTGTCTTTTTCTTTTTAATAGCATCTTTTTATTTCCCCATCTTTAAAGATAAAGAACTTAGCAATGAAAATATATATATTTTTAAATATATATATATTTTTTTATTTATTTTTGACAGAGAGAGTGAGAGAGAGAGAGATACAGAGAGAACTGAACTGGGGGAGCTCCCAGTTCATCATATGGGTCCGCACGGGCCAGGGCCGGGCTTCGATCCCCGGTCCCCGGCACTGCAAAGCGAGCGCTTAACCCACTGAGCCATCCCGGCTTCCCCGAAAACATTTAAGATTTATTTTTATTGTTTTTTTGACAGAGAGACAGAAGGGGGAAGAGCCTAGAGCAGACTACACAATTGTACGTCATTGGTTTTAGATATAGTTTCATTCCACAGGTGGGCACGGGTCTGTGCAGGGCAGGAACTGGCTGGGGGCCTCCTACATGGGCCCCAGCAAGAACTAAACTGGGGGCACACCCCAGTTCAGCATATGGATCCACAAAGGCTGGGGCATAGACTCGATCTTTGGACCCTGGGGCTGCAAAGTGAGCACTCAACCCGCCGAGCTATCCCAGCTTCCCCAAAAGATATTTTTAGTAGCGATTTCCAATATTACATTGTGGACAGAAAACATTACCTGCTTTGACTGGATCTTTGAAATTTATTAAGATCTGTTCTATGGCATACAATATGGTTTATATCTCAGTAAATTTGCCATTTGCACCTGTGTATCTTCTGTTTGAATGTTTAGTGTCAGGTCATGTTGGTAGATTATGCTTTCTGTAATTTCTATGCCTTCAAGTTTTCTAGAGTCTCACTTATTTTCTACTAATTGTATCAATTATGCTTTTCTAATGATGTCAATTAAATCCCAATAAAAGTGTTAAAGTGGTTTGGGTGGTATGCAAAGTAATTAAAACATAAGCATATTGGAGATGCTGGGATGTCTCAGCGGGTGTTTGCTCTGCAGCCTTGGTATTAAGATTGAATCCTGGCCCCGGCCTGTGCAGACCCATATGCTGAACTGGGGTGTCCCCCCAGTTCAGTTCTTGACAGGGGACGGGAGGCCCCTGGTCTGGTTCCTGCCCTGCACAGACCCACCCCCACCTGTGGAATGAAACCATATCGAAAACTAATGATATACAACCAGGGAGACTGCTCTGGGCCCTAGTACCTGACACATAGAAGGTGCTCATTGAGAATGTTAAATAAATGCCCCATCAAAATTAAATCCAATAAATACTGGTTTGGTCACTTGATATTAGGTGGGTACTATTATATTATTCCCATTTCAGAGATGAGGAAACTGAAATGGAGACATCAACTAAACTGTTCCAATTCCAGAGAAAGTTGGAGAATTAAAACAGATTAACTCCAAAGCCCTTGTCTTTCCAACATGATACCCTGCCTCTCCAACTCTACCATGTTCCTTTCCTTTCTTGTCTTAAATCTAACTTTATTTTGGTTAAGTTGTTGTTTGTTTTTTTTATAGCAGGAGATGTAAAGTTCAATAAGGGAGGGTAGTGTGAAGGATGCTGTTTGTCTGTTAGCACAAGCCATTAGGAAAATAAAATGGCAAAGTAACTCTGTTTGTTCCAAAAAACTCAGCAGAGGTCAGTCCACTATGTAATTCTGTCAGTAGGGAGAGCAAAGAGGACTCCAACGGGACCATTGGTGTATTTTCTAGGCTTCTGTTATATTTTACAGCTCTTTCTGCACTAGGTTAGGTATTTCTGCATTTCAATAAATGCTTTTGTGCCACTTCTTCTATAATCAAAATAGACTGCAATTTAAGGTAAATCTAGTGTAAATGAGGAAATGTCAATTACTAAAGCACAAATAGAAAACTTAGGGAACAGACTACAACACATCTGTGCACTCAATGCGTTTCATCTCTAAATACACTATAGAGCTCATTGCCTTGAATACCTAAACCTGGATAAAGAAAAGAAACCACTAATCTGATCATCAGTGAGTCCACATGACCAGTGCTTTGCAAAGTGCAGAGGGTCTACTACTGTAATAAAACATCCTAACAGATGTGATTACTTCCTCATCTCTTCATCTACTGATGAACTTCTGGGTTTCTGATTTAGGGATATTACAAATAAAGTTGCTGTGAACATCTGAGTACAAGTCTTTGTATGAACATATGCATTTCTCTTGAGTAAAATACCTAGGAGTAAAATGGCTGGGCTATATATAAGCTTATGTTTAATTTTTTAACCCATTTCCCATTTAGAAAAATAAATAAATACATACATAAATAAATACATAAATAAATACATAAATAAGTGCAGCTCACTACCGGGTTCATTTAATTTTATATAACATGCTCTTTGAAGCAGAAGCAAATCTGACTGGTTTTCAATGTGAAAATAATATAAAAACTGTTCTTGGATTATTTCTAAGTAGAACTTGTCTCTAATCTTAATGTAACAGAAATGTATATGACCAGTATTTAATAATATTTTTTCATGTGATAAATTTCAAAGCACAGAACTTGGGGGGTAAGGTTAGGATTGTAATCCAAGTGTTATCTTGGGGTAAACGTTGCAGCTCCAAGTGCCACTGGCAAGTATTCTCAAGGCAAACATGAAAAGGGTAAAGAAACTGCAACCCATTTGCCAAGTACTTGTGCCATTTTATATCCCCAACAGCAATGTATGAGAATTGACTTTGCACCTTTTCCAAAAACATGTTCTGTGTATGGAACTATTTCTGGGTGCTCTGTTTTTTTCTTCCATTGATCTATTAACAGTTGTATTTCTTGATGCCAATACCACACTGTCATGATTGTTGAAGCTTATAACAACTTTTTTATAAAATATTTTATTGTTTTTGAGAGAAAGTGACAGAGACAGAGACAGAGAGTGAAAGGGGAAGGGTCCACAGCAGTCTCCACAGCTGTACATCATTAACTGTGACAAAGCTTCACTCCACACAGGTGGACATGGAGCTGCACGGGGCAGAAATCGAACTGGGGGCCTCCCATGTGGGAGGTGAGAACCTTCACCACCATCCCAGTGGTTAACAGTTGTGCCACAGTTCAGCATATGGGTTTGCATGAGCTGGGGCTGGGATTTGATCCTGGGACCTTGCACTTGAAAGGCAAGTGCTCAACCTACTGAGCTATTCCAGCATCCCCATAACTCTTAAAATCAGATAGTACTAAGTTTTCCAACTTTATTCTTTTTCAAAATTGTTTTGGCTATTCTAGGTCCTTTGCTTTTCTAAATTTATTTTACAATCAGCTTTTTCTATAACGTTTTTCTTCAAAACAAGCCTGTTGGAATCTGATTGGGTTTGTGTTGAATCTGTATATAGAATTGACATCTTACAATATTCAGTCTTCTGACCTATGAACATGATATATTTTGACATTCAAATCTTCTTCAGTTCTCTCAGCAATATTTTGAAGTTTTTGATTACAGGTCATTTGTAATTTTTTCAAATTCATGTTTTTGATGCTATTGTACATGTATTTTTATTTCAATTTTTGATTTTTCATTAGTATACAAACATACAATACTTTTTGGTCTCTTATCCTGCAGCCTTGCTAAAATTCACTTACTATTTTTTTTTTTTTGGTAGAGTCCTTTGGATTTTCTATGTAAATACTTACATTGTTTCTGAACAAAGATAGTTTTACTTCATTTCTTTCTAGCTAGATGCACCTTCTATTTTTTTCCATTCAACACTATACTGGAGGTTCTAGCTTGCATAGTAAGCGCAAGAAAAAAAAGGCCATTCCTAGTTCTTAGTTTTCTGAGTTCCCAAATTGAATATTCTTCCTGTGTCCCAAAATATGGATCAGAATATGTAGTCAAAAAGTATTTTGTTATAATTCATCAAACATAATTCAAATTTTAGATATCTAGAGTCTATTATTGAAATAAAAAAAAATCAAGATCTATTTATTCAAACTACTGTTGTTCAATATCTGATGAATTGAATAGTACTTGGCCTTAAATCCAAATAAGTGGAATTTTAAAACACACTACTTTTATGAAAATTTGACCTGATACAAATGGTATCAAGAATTTACACAGAAAATAACTTTGAGAAACACTTCCATTCTTCCTACTTGTACTATTGAACAATGGTAATCTATGTTAATCATAAATGAGGCATTGTAGAATCCTGAAGAATATTAGGAATAATAAAAAATTGACTGGTAGCTACATTTTTAAAAACTGACAACAGATTTTTCATATATATAAGATAATCTCATTTGAATTAGAACCATGAAACTTAACTGCAAATTTTACAATAAAACTTGGTTTTGGTTACATTTATGGCAAAATTCATATGAATGAGCAGAAAGATACTATCAGAATGAAGTAAAAGTGAAAATCTCCTCATTCTCAGATCTCTCTTTCCAGAAGAAACCATTATTAATTACTTCTTGTCTTTCTGGAAAACATTGGTTTATATGCACTCATATATATGTATTACATGTGTGAATAATGTGTATACAGCCTTTTCATTTTACTTACTAAACATGCTATTTTTAATCTTGGCATAGTTTTAAAATTAGGGTAGACCCCATCTGTAACACGTACAGGAAAGCCACACTTTTAGGGGTTACAACATGATTTAGTCATGATTTCACAATTTATGAAATATCTTACTATGTGCAGTACCATATTTCAAAGTGAGTATCTCCCTATATAATCAGATACACTGATTTAAATACTTCAAATATCACTCAAATGTTATTTGAATTCTTTTAAAAAACAGTAAGTAATAATTACAAATTTCAATTATGACAGCTCTGGGCTCCTCATAGGTGAATAAATGACAACTGTTAATGACAGCATTATGTTAGAAAAACCCTGAAAGATTTCAGATGTTATCAAGTATCTCACTAAATACTGAATGTTATCATATAAATAACAACTTGCTTTTATTTTAAGATTTATTTTATTGTTTTTGACAGAGATAGAGAGACAGACAGAGACAGAGAGAAGGAGAAGGGCTCAGAGCAGTCTCCATAGTTGTACTTCATCAGTTTTCAGCATGGTTTTGTTCCACACAGTTGGGCAGGGGCCACGCAGGGCAAGAACCGGGTCAGGAGACTCCTGGCATGGGAGGTATGCACCCACCCAAGCCAGGGGCCAAACTAGGGGGTGAGAACCGAACTGGAGTCCTCCCACATGGGACGCACACCACAGCCCAGCATATGGGTCCCCATGGGCTGGGGCTGGGGCAGGGTTCAGTCCTTGGTCCCCGGGGGCTGCAAAGCGAGCGCTCAAACCCGCTGAGCCATCCTGGCTTCCCGTTTTTACTTTTTAAGCAGAGCACTGGGCACTAAGGCGCAGCCTAGGTTACATGCATGAATTCCGGAACCAGTAGAAGCCTGGGTATTAACTAATGGACTGGGGATGACACCTTCTGTGTTTTTGCTCTTCCATATTAGCTATTTAAGGTTAGTACATTTAAATTTAAACCCTTCATTATCTATATGTTTATTCAACTGTTAATTTATGTAAAAATTATATTCATCGCCAATATAAAATGAGTATCTTATGTTGCAAGAATTACTTTAATTTTAAATTTTGATTGAAGTTTAATATTTTATAGGCTATTTAGTTTATCATAAGCAGCAATACAGAGAACTGGTTCTGAGCACTGCCGCCTGCAGAACAGAGTTTGAATGCTGGCTCTTCTATTTACTAGTTACATATGTAATCTTCAGCAATTATCTCCTCTTGCCTCCATCTCTTCCATAAATAGGATAAACAGGGTTGCTATAAGGATTAAAGAAGTTAATACAGCAGTGCCGAATAAATAGTGAGCACTTAATCAATGAAAGCTATTATTATCAAGAAATTTTTCTACAAGAATAGTATGGCTTACTTTCAATATACTTGATTTGATAGTCACATGCTCCACCCCACCCACCAAAAAAACAAAAGAACAAACCAACACCAACAAAAACCAATTCATTTGCTTAAATGAGTAAACAAATGCTTAATGAAAGCTCTGTAGAGAATATAAATCAGCTTTACTAATATTGAAGAAAGTATGAAAGAGGTGGATAAAATATATACACATCAATATTGATAAACCCTGCAAGTATTCTAAATTAATATATAGTAGACTGTCCATTAACCGAAACCCAAACAACCATTCCTTTTATGATCTTGCTGTTGTAAAGATTTTTTTGCCATTTTTTGAGATTTTCCCGGTTGCTTGAGAGTGTCAGTTACTTGAGTTCTGGTTAATGGACAGTCTACTTACATTTATCCAGCATCTACCAATCCCCATGGTACTGGTTAATTGAGAGTCTGTTGTACTTAGGTGTTAAGAACCGAAGAATTATCAGAATGAAAAAAGTTGTGAAGATAGTCATATTGAAAAAATTAAATTTTGAGCAGGTTCTTTAACATGGTCTAGGTTGAAAAGATATCAGCAAAGTAACAATGTGGAAATTAGCACCTATCAAATAGGTGAGGAAGATTGGCCAAAAAAAGGTAAACCTAGGGACAATGACCAACAGGGGGCCTTCAAGGCTAACCTGAGAGCCTGGATCTTACACCTTTGAAACAATTCTGTGTATAACTCTTGTACAGATACACCCAGAAACAGTATTTTTTTTCTGGAAGATTTTTCTGGGAAATGTGCACAGATAATATTTTTCAAGAGAAGTCTTAAAGCAGAGAGAAATGCAGTAGCTGAGGTAATAATATGAGTATATGAAATGGACTAGAAAAGGAAAAGGGGTTGAACAGAGAGATCAATAAATGAATAGGACGAACAGCTGAAAGAAAGGGTCCTGGATAGAAGTTGTAGAAGGTCCTAGAGAAGATGGCTCAACTGAAGGAAAAATATACAAAAACTGAGTTACATACAAGGAAATGCAGAATCATTACACTTAAAACAGACACCTTATGTGTTTCAACCACAACTGATAACCCTGCTTTCCCAGCCCAGTGGGGTAGGGTATTCCATTATTTGTGACATAAAACAATGCCCCTGGAATGATCATTACAGTGGTTCAATCACTACCTACCTGAGAATGCCCTCTCAAACTCAGGTTAAGATGTACAAGGTCTGACAATTAATTACATCCTCAAACTCAATTCTAGAAAAAATGCTATAATACCTCATTGCTGACTAGCACTAGGGTCACCTCCGAAGTACTTCCCTTGGGAAACTATGCACTGATGCCAGTGCCTAGTCCACCCTTCAAAGCAATTTTGGAATTCTTTTTCTGGAATGACCATCAGAGCCGCCATTGTATTTATTACCCTTGATGTCCTGAATGTCATCGACATTTTTTCCTTTCAACATTTCCTTTATCTTTGGGCAAAGGAAAAAGTCATTGGGGGTCAGGTCAGGTAAGTAGAGAGGGTGTTCCAATGCAGTTGTTTACTGGCTAAAAACTCCCTCACAGACAGTGGCATGTGAGCTGGTGCATTGTTGTGATGCAAGAGCCATGAGCTGTTGGCGAAAAGTTCAAGTCGTTTTCATCTAACTTTTTCATGCAGCCTTTTCAGCACTTTCAAATAGTCAACTTGTTTGACCGTCCAGTTGGTACAAATTCATAATGAACAATCCCTATATGAAAAAAAAGATTAGCAACATTGTTTTGGTTCTTGATTTGGACCAACAGAACATTTTTGGTCTTGGGAGAATTGCCTGACTTCCATTGTGCACTTGGACACTTTGTTTCAGGGTTGTATTGGCACACCCATGTTTCTTTCATCACCAGTGGTAACACGGTCCAAAACATCCTCTTGCAACCAAAGGGTCTTGGCAAACTTCGACTCTCCTTCACTTTTGTTCATTGGTGAGCTCCTTCAGGACTATTTTTGCACACACCTTTCTCATGCCAAGATTTTCTATTAATATTTTCCTGTTTATTGCTGATGACTTGGTCTGGTATACTTCTCACAGTCAGTCAACAATTTCAACACACAATTTGATGAAGTTTTGCAATGTTTTCATCAGTTTTGCTTATTAATGTCCACCCTGACCTCTCTTCCTCAGTGATACTTTCTCTCCCTTCAGAAAAATGTTTAATCCATTTTTACACTACCGTTTTCTCAATGGCATTATCCCCATAAACTTGGACTAACATGTCCCTGATTTCTCTTTTACTCTTGCCAAGTTTAACAAGAAATTTAATGTGTTTCTTGCTCTAATTTAAGCTCTGACATTCTTGCGATGGCACACAAAAACACACAATAACGTACACCAATCAGCAAGATTCTGCCACATGTCAACACAAATTACAGCTGTGAGACATTGATATACAAAGGTTATGATACCTTCCTGAGTTGCTTATATAGTACTGTCAATGAAAGCACATGGTAGCAAGTTCTCCAACTTGTCAGACCTTGTAACTACCATAAAATAGTGAGATAGAATAAAAATAATACATACTTCAGACATAAAACACCTTAAAAGACAATGTGGTTTTTGGTTGTCCCCCAACATTCTTTTGTCTGATACTGTTGATTATGGTGTTTTTGTTGAAACCTGTTTCCATACTTTTATGTCTGAAGTATGTATTATTTCTAAAGCTATAACTTCCCTAACCTGATTTACTTGTCTTCAGGGTTTTTAGCATGGAATTCTCAGGTTGATGCCTGACAGGTTCTTACATAGATGCTGGTAGCACAACCACTCTGTCCTAGTCACTTTGTTTAACAGCTTTATTGAGATACAATTCACATACTACAAAATTAACCTTAAATTATGCAATTCAATGGTTTGTCATATTCATAGCTGTGCAACCGCACCACTATCTAACTTTAGAACATTTTCATTACCCCCAAAAGAAACCCCATACCCATGAGCACTCCCCTCCCTACCCTCTGCCATCTACTCATCTACTTTGTTACTAAGAATTTGCCTATTCTGAACATTTCATATAAATGAAATTATACAATATATAGTCTTTTGTAACTTTTTCACTTAGCATAAATTTTCAAGGTTCATTCACAAACCTTGTAGTTACAGCATGTACCAGTACTTCACTCCTTTTCATGGCTGAGTAGTAGTCCATGTTTTGTGAGTATACAAACACATTCCTCTTCATGACTGAATAATATGAGTATTTTATAGACATCATCATATTCTGTTTATCCACTCATCACTTGACGAACATTTGGATTGTTTCCACTTTTTGGCTGTTCTTTTTAAAATTTTCCCCATTCTTTTCAGTTTTCTCCCTAATTTTCTATTCCTGACCTCAACAGAAAACTAATGTTATTACTATCCTGTACTTTAATGAATGCCTTGAAGTTTTCAATGGTACAGACTCTCCTTAAAATTCACTGTTCTAAGCAGAACTCATCCCTTTCAAATGATAGCAAAAGTCACACCTTGAGTGTGTCTGATCATTGTGAAGAATAATTGACATAATGGGTATAAAAGCCTTTATACATGCATAGGGACTATTGTAAGGTATTTTCTACCATTTTACATCCAGGATTTAATTAAGAACATTTCAGATGGTATCTTCTTGAGCTTCTCTTCTTTGAAACATAAATTCCTAAGGGCAGAGATCATGACACCCATTTGTTCTGTGTAATATTAGCACAGTTCAAAGGGAACATTTGGGCCATTAATACTAGCTGAAAACAGAAGTATTAATAATACTTAACATTTATAATGTGGTTAGTACACATTAGACACTGTGCTAAGTGCTTTATATAAATCACATTTCATCTTTACTTCATGAATATTCTAACTATTTTCATTTTCTGGATGAGAAAACATTCAGAGAGGTTAAGAAACTTAGCCAAAATCACAGAGATAGACAAAGGGATTGGCTAAGACTCAGAAGTTCCTATTATCCTGATCTTGACAACCACACATTACTGCTAGTTTAGATTAACCAAATACATGAAAAGTTACATTCAGATCCTATGCTTCTGTAAATAAATACAAGACCTTATAGTAAAATGTGAAAAGCTGAGAGTTTATCTTGAAAGTGAATGCTCCCCACTGCCACCCATCACCCTGGGTTGAGCAGAGGCATGAAAGAGGAGTGATATGGTCAGATCTAATATATTTTAAGGAGAAGACTGCTTGGTAGAGAATGACCCTAAAAAGAAACAAAACTAGAGTCAGGGAATTGAGAGGCATCTATACAGGTCTAAGGCCGCTGGAAAAGGAGATCAAGAGGGGACTAACTCAATAACCACATCAGGTAAAATCAGAAAACCTTGTTAAATAACTGTATGTGAAAGAAAAGTGATTCAAGGAAGAAGTCCATCAACAGTGGCTTCAGGGTTTTAGCTTAATTAAAGTCAATGCTGACAACGAAACAGATTTAGGGAAATAGGTGACTAGTTTGGTATTGGACATGATGAATCTGAAACAACTTGAAATTTTCAAGTAGAGACACTTGGTAGATAATTGGTAATATAAGGCTGAACGCAGAAGAAAAATCAGAATGGAGACAAAAATTTAGAAATTGTTAGTATATACCATTGGGAGCCATCTACCAATGGTATCACCCATGAAGAATGTGTTGAATAATAATAGAATTAAAACATGACTCAAATATGAAGGAAATTTTTAGGGTGATGGAACTGTTCTATATTTTGACCATGATGGTGATTTCTTGACTTTATATTAATCTGTCAAAACTTACAGAAATGAATGCTAAAAACATGAATTTTATTGCATATAAACTATACTATATAATTCCAACTAAAAAAGAAAAAGAGAACAATCTACAGTGTTACATGTGGTAAAAGACTATTAGATAAATGTATGTCCATTGGCAATTCAGCTTAGGAAAGTTCAATTAGCAGGTTAGCAGTATAAATCAGAGTATATTCGTGAACAGTAAATAGACTAGAAGCAGGAATTGTAGACACTTCTTGAGAAGTTTGGGATAGAAGAGGAAGAGTGAGTTTAAGTCGTGGTTAAGTGGATGGACATGTATGATTAAGGGAGTGTTTCTGGTATGAGAGAGACTTCAGCATATTTACAATGAGAAGTCCTTGGAGAGGCAGTAAATATATATGAGATTGCAAAGGACAACTAAATAGAAACTGATGAAGTTTGGATAGAGACAGGTTTGTAGCTTGGGCAGAGGTTAAAAAAAGGATTTTCAGTGAATTAAATTTTCTAAACAAAGACAGGCCATTTGCTGATGGCAAGAAGGGCTGGGTTGAGTACGGTACAGGATTTTACAACAGGAAGGTCATAAAAAGATTTGTAGAGGCACTTATATTTACAGTGGGGTATCGTGATCTTGGAATTTAAGAATAGAGAAGATGGAGAATAGCACTACTTCTTTAAAGGAAAAAGGGATGGGAAAAATCACAGTATTTGGTAGAGAGTAATTCAGATAATCATCCTCTTCCATCTTTCTCAAATTTCACCTTCTGTTGAGACCTACAACTCTGATCATATTAGTTAAATACTACAACCTGCTGCCCCCTTCGCATTCCTGTCCCTGCTGACTTATTTCTACAGAACTCAAAACTTTCTAACATACAACCAGGCAGGGATATTTGGATTCTTCATTGAGGAATCTCAAAGAGCCCAGAAAATGACTGACTCATTGCACACCCTTATTAACTACGTATTTGTGGTTGAAACAGGTGGGCTTTCACATCTCCCTTTGAATCTGGGTCACATGCATAAATGTATAATCCTAAAAATTTTAAAAGAATTTGATAGCAATGTGGAAAGCATGTTAAAAAAGAATAGAAATGTGAGGTAAAGGAAGGCTTGGGTTGTAACACTTCCTGTGACCCCAAGAAACCCAATTTACTGCTCCATGGCTTTTGTTATCAGCAAAACAGGAATACTTATTAATATATTCCAGGCATAATTGCGTAAATTAAGCTTGTCCAACCTGTAGCCCCACAGGCTGAATGTGGCCTGGAATTGCTTTGAATGTGGCCCAACACAAATTCATAAACTTTCTTAAAACATTGAGATTTTTCTTTATTTCCTTCCTTCTTTCTTTTTAGCTCTTCAGCTATCATTAGTGTTAGTGTATTTTATGTGTAGCCCAAGACGATTCTTCTTCCAATGTGGCCCAAGGAAGCCAAAAGATTGGACACCTTGGCTTAAATCATAAAACGAATGCTTGAGATGTCTGAAAAAAGCTTTGTAAACATAAAGATTACTTTACTATGATTATAATGAATGATCAAGAACTATTAATACAGAAATGGAGAAAGGATATACTGAAGGAAATGTATTTTGTAGATTTTTCTGCATTAGTAGAGAGAATGATCTTGTCAAAGGTATTGAAAAGAGTTCTCAAGATTACTGTGTGCAAGGTCAAGACGGATACTGGAGAAAGTTTTGGAAAGCTTTTAGCAAGACTAGGTTTTCCTGAAAAGTGCTCCCTTTTGCCTGAAAGAATGGCATTCATTCCCCTAAATTGTCTGGTTTACCTTGTCTGGAAGCAGGTCAGTACAATGGTTTCTTTTGGAGGTAGATTAATTACTAAATCTGGGGAAAAGAGGTCAAAATTCTGAACAAAGAATCTATGTCTATTCATGGAGATATGCATGACTAAGTTAATTAATACCCAATGAATGAAAAACTTCAGGACTCACATTGCAAAGAAATGAACTACTGTAAATAGTGGGTAAGTGTATATATCATTATGAAGAGACAAGAAGAAACTGCAAGGAGCTTGCCAGAAGGCTCGGCACCTGAGCCTATTAGTAAGCTTCACCATCAGGTGTCTGGGTTCATTTTACAGCATATGAAAGACAGAACTTGACTGAAGCACCAGTATTCTCCAGAGAATACTTAAGATTTCACTATGGAAGGCAACAAGAAAGTAGGAATAAAATGGCAGAAATGTACTTTTTAGGCAGCTATGTTGAAAATATTTTTACAGATAAGGTGGGGAAAACCAGTAATTTAAATTTCCTTAGCCCTATGGATCACTCAAGACTCAAATCCTTGAAAAAGGGAACCAAGAGTCCTTGCTTTAAGGATTGCTCTGCTGGTTTTGATAGATGATATGAAACCAGGAACATGTGGGAAGTCCTATTCCCAAGGTTCCCAAACATATTTCTCTAGAGGAATATGGTAAGTTAAGTTACAAGGCTATCTGTTAGGAGAAGGATTATGCTTTCGGGACACTCACATCATTGGTGATCTATTTTGGGCCCCAGTAACTAAAGCTTCCAGAAATATTTCAAATACATCTCAGAAGCATAAGTTAAGTTGAGTAAAGGCAAGAATAAATGTCAAATTCCCTATTCCTGACCTTCAAATCATGGTTTTAAAAATGAGTGTTTTTCAGGTTAGTCTACCCAAAATGGAGGACTTTTATTTCTCTGGTTTTACACTTCCTTATATTTCTTTTAAAGTACTTTCAATATTCTCACTAGTGAGACTAAATCAGGGATCACTAAAACACTTTTTCTGAATTAAAGTAGGCTCTTTTTATACTAAGGTAAATAAAATAAAACCAAGAAAAAACAATTTCATTAGCTATATAAATCAGTATTTTATTAATATCACTCAAAACATACAATCATTATCTCCATTTATGAAATAAATCTCTCATCGTGTAACCTTACAGAATCTAGAAGCCACCTCTCAACCTTAGGTGACCTTACAATATAAGGGAAACTCCTGGAAGCCACACAAACAAGATGAGTTGCCGCTACTGCTACAGCACTATTACATGGGGATGTGGGATGCTGTGTCAGTTTCTATAACCAAGGAGTTTACATTTTAACATCCATGTGGGGGATATGAGGTCTTGGAGCCCTGCAAAGTGAAGACTTAGAACTGAGATTCTCACAAAAAGCTCTGAGACTCCTAATAGGATGACAGCCTCAGTGAAAGGTAGCGAAAACAATAAAACAGAACTAAATAAACTAGTGAACCAACAGAGTCATGATAAGGAAGAAGGTTTGATTTCAGTTAGGTGGAAAGGACTGCTGTCGTCCTGAAAATTAGTATCCACAGGAAATCTTCACAATTTGTTTAGGATATAAAAGTAGATTTGGGATATTAAACTCTTGATTAAGTTCTAGCCAGTGCTTTCCCCAAGACACATGATAAACACAAACCTGCTTTGAGAGAACATGCCCTCAATCTATGTCCAGGAAAATATAGCTAAAGATGAGTTCATAAGCAAAATTTATAAAATATATAAAGAAACAATGCATTATGAGCAAGAGCCAGAAGATAAAATATAAAGATTAGAAACCTCACTCTGCCCAAACACTTTCAAATAATAGTTTTATATCTAACAGATAAGAAAAAGAAAAATCACTATTTTAAAAAGTGGAAAAGTTCATGTTACACAGCATAAGCATTTGGGAAACTGTACAACATGAATTCCTGGATGATGAGTGGGGACTGTTTTTTTACAATTTCTGAAACTCTTTTCTTCCCCACAAACTATATACAGAAACCATAATAAAAATTCCTAAGACTTCAAGAAATCATTCAATTAATACAGATTTTTGCGTATTTAATTACTGCAATGCTTGTATGAAAAAAGTAATTAAAAGCCAGGCCTATTTCTGAATCTTTCCAGAGTATACTGAAGATGAACACATACAATTCTCCTCCTACAAGGCTTTCTCTTCAGCCAGAAATAGGATCAAGAATAGTTGCAAGAAAGTGTTTTCCAGCAGAAGAGGGGCCATATCCCTAATGTCTGACTTTAATTATTGCATTAAACAAAAATTTCTATACCAACTACTATGTGATGTATTTTTACATCACACCTGTCAAAAGCAAACAGTCTTCTCTGAAGCCAGCTTTAAAGTGTTTCATCCTCAGGCAAGACAGTTAAGAACTACTCTCAAAATCAGTAAAAGACTGAAATCTCTCAGTATCAGTTCCCCTTCCATCACCTTATATCTAGTGCCCACTCCCACCTCCCCCCACAACTGTCCCCCAGCTCCTCCCCCCTATCCTGGTAACCACCAAACCATTGAGTGTGTCCATGATGCTGGTGCCCTCTCCCACCTTCCCTCCCTCTCTCCCTCCCTCCTCCTCCCCTTCCCTCAAACTTATGAATTAATGACCTCTCAAAGTAAACAAGGTATCATAAATGAGTAAGTACAAATGAGACTGTATTCACTAAGAATATGACAACTTTAGGGGATGCTGGGATAGCTTCAGTGGTTGAGAGCTTGCCTCACCATCGTGAGGTCCTGGGTTCGATTTCCAGCCCCAGCAAGCGCAAACCCATATGCTAAACTGCAGTGCAACTGGTAACCACTGGGATGACTCAGCAGCAAAGATTCTGCCTCCCAATTGGGAGGCCCCTGGTTAGCTTCCAAACTCATGCGGCCCCACATCCACCTGTGTGGAATGAAACCACACACAAATAATGAGGCACAACTATGGAGACTGCTCTGGGCTCTCCCCCTTCTCTCTCTCTCTCTCTCAATCAATAAAAATCTTAAAAAAATAAATTAATAAAAAGAAAAGAGTATGATAACTTCAGGTCAATATATCTAAAAGAAGGATAATTTAAATTTTCATTAACTTCTTGCAATAACAACAATACTAGTACAGAAATGTTTCTGGTAGATTTAAAAATGGGAGTTACATGGGTCCTTGGGGTTCATTTATTTTAGATTTTGAATAGTGTATGTATAAAGGAAAATTACAAAGTTTCTAGTTCCTTTAAAAATTTATAGGTTTAAAAATCATGAAAATAAAATAAGTGTCAAAACACTTTACTTCCCAACATCACTAACCCCCCTATTTCATCCCTAACCATGCAAAAGACTTTTTTTTTTCTTTTCTAGATATCCTCTGGTTTATAAATGAAGAATCTATATTCTTTCACAAAGATGCTGGTGACTTACTAATTCCAAGAGTATTTGCATTCCAAAAAAGTGAACCAAGGGGAAACCAGGATGGCTCAGTGGGTTAAGCGCTCACTTTATAGCCCCGGGGACCGAGGATCTAATCCCGGCCCCGGCCTGTGCGGGCCCACATGCTGAACTAGGGAGTGCCCCCAGTTCAGTTCTCACCAGGCGAGACCCCGGCTCAGTTCCTACCCTGTGCAGCCCTGCCCACCTGTGGAATGAAACTATGTGGAAAAGCCAATGATGTGCAACTATGGAGACTGTTCTGGGCCCTCCCCCTTCTCTCTCTCTCTGT
>PVKE010016011.1:0-32604 GCA_004027555.1 Craseonycteris thonglongyai
AAAGCCGGGACGGCTCAGCGGGTTGAGCGCTCACTTTGAGGCCACGAGGACCGAGGATCGAATCCCGGCTCCGGCCCAGGCAGGACCCACGTGCTGAACTGGGGAGTTCCCACAGTTCGGTTCTCTAACTGTCTCTGTCTCTGTCTCTCTCTCTATCTGTCAAAAGTAAAATAGAAATAAATATGCACTGAAGATAAAAAGATAATTACTAAAAGAAAAAAAATTGTAATGTTATAAAGATTTATTTCCTTGTTTTTGACAGAGACAGAGAAAAACAGAGGCAGAGAGAGAGAGAAGGGGAGGGCCCAGAGCAGTCTCCATAGTTGTACATCATGAGTTTTTCAACATGGTTTTGTTCCACACAGGTGGGTGGGAACTGTGCTGGGGGCCTCCCGCATGGGAGGCACGCCCCCTTGAGCAAGAGGCTGAACTGGGGGGGGGCAAGAACCAAACTGGGGGCCTCTCACATGGGAAGCACACTCCAGTTCAGCATATGGGTCTGCACGGGCCAGGGCTGGGATTCGATCCTTGGTCCCCAGGGCTGCAAAGTGAGGGCTTAACCCGCTGAGCCATCCCAGCATCCCCAAATCTTTTTATTTTAGCTATTCTAATAGGTGTGAAGAATTTGAATTTTATCCTTTGGATGATAGTGAGCCAATTAATAAGATAAAGGTGAGGATTGACATGACCAGGAGTGCTGGCTGCCTGACAAATAACTTGAACCCCCATTGCAGGAAATAGTAACCTGAATTTGGGTCTGTGCAGTGACCACACTGGGGTATTGAGTGGTTATGGGTAAACCACTCAGTCAATAGTGACCACAATACATATTCAGCCTGCTAACGGGAAAGGGAGCGGGAAAATCCATCATTTGACTGCTCAGTTTTAGAAAGGGAAACTAGGACAGAATGAGGGCATTAAGGAAGAGAAATGAAAGGAATTGTTTAAAAAAGTTACAGCCCATAGAAAGCCTGGAGCCCATTTCTATTTAGAAGTGCTTTATTGGAAGCCCGTGATAAATGCATGGCAGAAATCCAAAAGAACAGCCACTTGAAAAATAAGCCCTGCATGGTTTACTGACATATCAAAGAGGCTATTGTGAGGAAAAGGGCATCTTTAAAAATAAGTAAATATTAAATGGGAGATGATTCCCAGGCTGAAGGAATAAAGAGCATTGAATCAAATGACATTAAAAAATTCTAAAGAGTACCAGCAAAAAACGTCAAAGTAAATAATTACAGTTCATTTAAGTGCATGAAAAGCTGGAGGTCAGTTTGAGAATCGAGGGGCATCAGTTCATTAATGTGCAAAAAGTGTACGGAGGAGACGAACAGTCAGCTGATTCTGACATCTTTGCCTCCATCACTCAGAGATTTCCCTTTCCAATAAAAATAAAAAGAAAACTACCTTTTTTTATAATGGAATATTTCAAACATATATAAAATAAACACAAGAGTATAATAAACCACATATACCTACCACCAAACTTCAACAGTCAACATTTTTTTTATTAAAAGTAAAGTAAAAAAAATAATAATAATAAAATAAAATAAATAAAAATACATTAAAAAAAAAGAACAATTTGGGGAAAGCTGGGATGGCTCAGCGGGTTAAGCGCTCGCTTTGAAGCCCCGAGGACCGAGGATCAAATCCCGGCTCCAGCAGACCCACATGCTGAACTGGGGTGTGCTTTCCAAATGTGGTGAGGCCTCCAGTTCAGTTCAAAAGAAAAAAAAGTGAAGTAGTAGCACACTCCCAAGAGGTGGAAGTGGGTGGCTCAGGGCCCAACATTGTTACGCTTGTTACATGGATACCTACATCAACTTTCCTCTCACCCCTAACTATCTTTTTTTTAAGTTGGGCTTTTTGAGATACAATTTACATGCAGTAAAATTCATCCTTTTTAGGAATACAGTTCTGAGTTTTGATAAACACATACAGTTGTGTAACCACAGAAAAGCTATAGATCCTTTCCATCACCCTAAAAAGTTCCCCATGCTGACCTTTTGTGCTCAGTACCATTGTTCTTGGTCTCTGTAATTTTGTCTTTTTCAGAATATAAGATAAATGAAACCATACAGTATGACCTCCTTTGTGTCTGGTTTCTTTTGCTCTGCATAATGTCTTGAGATTTATCTATGATGTTCCATATATTGGTAGTTTGTTCCCTTTAATGCTGAGTAGTAGTTCATTGTGTGGCTGTACTATGTTTATTCATTTCGATTTTTTTTTATATTGGCATTTTGGGTAAAAATTGACATTGAAATATACAAATCTTAACTCCACCCTTCTGCCAGAAGGATATAACCAAGTAACTCACACACCTGAGAAACACAAAAGCCACCCTTGATATTCAGAAACTGGCCTGATCCTTATAACTAGGCCTTCACATGTTTGAGGTTTGCCTAGTGCTCACAAAGAGACCTGTTCTTTTCCTGTTAGACGTAAATGATGATATCAAACATCCACATCAGAACAAGGTCACTTTGTGACTGTGATAAAGTAGACAAAAATATCAATATGACTTTATAATCTTGTCTAAGCAAAAACAAGTCCACTGTGCAAACCACTAAAATATAAACCATCCCTCTCTCCCAGCTAATATGAGGAACTACTGCTTCTCTACCTGTGGTACCTTTAGCCATATTCATTCCTCCCACCATCTAAGGTTTTGGTTTTTTTTAATAGAATGCTATCTGCTTCCTGATAGCATCCAATCCAGAGCAAAGCCCTGCTTCCTTAACACCTCCCCCAAATCACCTAACACAAACCCAAACCCTAAAATAAGTCATTCTTAACACCTTACTGAGACTACTCTGTGTTTCACACTGCAAGGAGCAAAAATCTGAACCTTGTTCAACTACAGGTATATTTTTGGTTTTTGGCTGGAGAGCACCAACATCCCTATCAAGATATAGCACATTTCACTTCCCATAAAATTCTCTCACTTCTCTTCCCAGTTAATCCTATCTATCACAGATGGACATCTGTTGTTTGGCTATTGTGGATAAAGCTGCTGTGAATGTGTTATACAAGTCTTTTCATGTTTTCATTTTTCCTAGCTGTATTAATTTCCTATTGCTGCTGTAACAAATTATTACAGATGTAGGGGCCTAAAGCCACACAAATTTATCTTATAATTCTAATGGTTAGAAGTGCAAAATGGGTCAGCATGGCTGCATTCCCCTGGCAGCTTTGGGGAGAATGTTTTCTTGCCTTTCCTAGAAGCCACTTGCATTTCATGGCCCCTTTCTCCATCCCAAAGCCAGAGTTTTATTCTATTTATTCCACAAATAAGCCAATATTTACTGTATTTTGCTATGTATAATGCACACCTTTTTGCCCAAATTTGTGAGGGAAAAATAGGATGTGCATTATACATGGGTAGTACTAATTCTGTATCTATATAAATATTTGTAATTCTTTTTTTTTTATTGTTAAATTTATTGGGGTGACATTGATTGATATCAATTACATTGTTTCCAGGTGTGTTTCTACATTACATTGTCTATACATTGCAGTATGTGCTTACCACCCAGATTCAGCTCACTTTTCATCACTGTATGTTTGATTCCTCCTCCCTACACCCCACCTATCTCTCCCCACCCACCTCCCCCCTTACCCTCAGGTAACCACTAAACTATTGACTATGTCCATGAGTCTTTGTTCCTTTCAGTTTTGTTTATTTTTGGGTTTTTTTTTTAAGATTTATTTATTGTTTGTGACAGAGAAAGAGAGAGATACAGAGTCAGAGATAGAGAGAAGGGGGTGGGCCCAGAGCAGTCTCCATAGTTGCACATCACTGGTTTTTCCACATAATTTCATTCCACAGGTGGGCACGGGGTTGCACAGGGCAGGAACTGGGCCGGGGTCTCTCCCTGGTGAGAACTGAACTGGGGGCACTCCCCAGTTCAGCATATGGGTCCACACGGGCCGGGGATGGGATTCGATCCTCGGTCCCTGGGACTGCAAAGCAAGCGCTTAACCCGCTGAGCCAGCCCGGCTTCCCCTACTTTCAGTTTTATATTCCACCTATAAGTGAGGTCATATGTTTCTTGATTCTTTCATTCTGACTTATTTCACTTAATAAGATGTTTTCAGGGAAAGCTGGGATGGCTCAGAGGGTTAAGCGCTTGCTTTGAAGCCCCGAGGACCGAGGATCGAATTCCGGGCCCAGGCGGACCCACATGCTGAACTGGGGTGTGCTTCCAGAATGCGGTGAGGCCCCCAGTTCAGTTCAAAAAAAAAAAAGAAAGATGTTTTCAAGGTCCATCTATGTTTTCACAAATTGCTGTATTTCATCTTTTCTTATTGCTGAGTAGTATTCTATTGTATAAATGTACCACAACTTCTTTATCCAGTCATCTATCAGAGGACACTTTGGTTGATTCTACAACTTGGCCACCGTGAACAGTGCTGTGATGAACATTGGGGTACATAAATCTTTGTAGATTAAGGTCTTCAGTTTTTTGGGGTAGATACCCAGGAGAGGGATTGCTGGGTCATATGGCAATTCCATTCCTAGTTTTTTGAGGAACCTCCACACTGCCTTCCACAGTGATTGTACCAATTTACATTCCCACCAGCAGTGTATGAGGGTTCTGTTTCCTCCACAGCCTCTCCAGCACTTGTTATTCCCTGTCTTGTTGATTATAGCCATTCTAACAGGTGTGAGGTGGTATCTCATTGTGATTTTAATTTGCATTTCCCCAATTGCTAGTGGTGTTGAGCATTTTTTCATGTATCTGTTGACTTTAGGAGAGAAGTGCCTGTTTAGGTCTACTGTCCATTTTTTAATTGGATCATTTGTTTGTTTTTGTTGTTGAGTCGTATAAGTTCTTTATATATTTTAGCTATTAGCCCCTTATCAGAGGCATTGTTTGCAATTATTTTCTCCCATTTGGTTGGTTTCCTTTTTACTTTGCTGACAGTGTCCTTTGTTGTGTAGAAGCTTTTAGTTTGATATAGTCCCATTCATTTATTTTTGCTTTTACTTCCCTTGCCTTTGGGGTCAAGTTCATGAAGTGCCCTCCTAGCCCAAGGTCTTTAAGTTTAGTGCTGATGCTTTCTTCTATGCACTTTATAGTTTTGGATCTTATGTGGAGGTCCTTAATCCACTTTGAGTTAATTTTGGAATATGGTGACAGTTCACAGTCCAGATTCATTCTTTTGCATGTGGTTTTCCAATTTTCCCATCACCATTTACTGAAGAGGCTTTCTTTTCCCCATTGTATATTTCTTGCTCCTTTGTCAAAGATGATCTGTCCATATATTTGTGGGTTTATTTCTGGGTTTTTGATTCTGTTCCATTGGTCTGTATGTCTGTTTTTCTGCCAATACCAAGCTGTTTTGATTATTGATGCTTTGTAGTATAGACTGAAGTCAGGGAGCGTGATGCCTCCACCCTTATTTTTTTTTTCAGAGGATTGCTTTGGCAATTCGGGGCCTTTTGTGGTTCCATTGTAATTCTTTTATGTATGCTTATAAGTTAAAAGTGTAACTCTAGAAATCAATAATGATATCCATATACAAAATAATACCCTGAAATACAATAATCACCTTAGCTTGGGGCCCCAACTCATCCAGGATGCTGCCACACTTCAGCCTCCTGTGTCTCCTCCCTTGTCAGCTCTTGGCTTCCAACCCACCCTCCCAGGGCTGCATTTGGGCCTTTGTTCCTGGGCTCTCAGCTCACTCCCTCTTTTGCCCATCTTCAGGTCGCCATCTGCAGACCTGTCTGTCTCTTTACTGTCTCTCCTGCTCACCTCCCTTTCTCTGACTTTGTATCTATCTGTTATTTTATTATATTTTATGTTATGTTATTATATTTTGTAATTGTTACACAAAATTTGTTGTACCATAATATGTTTTTAAAAATGCTAAAATTCATTTATAATACAAAAAACAAGTACCTAAACATAAACAAATAAAAATTTGAATTAAAAAATTAAAACAAGGGGAAGCCGGGATGCTCAGTGGGTTAAGCCCTCGCTTTGCAGTCCTGGGGACCGAGGATCAAATCCCTGCCCTGGCCCGTGCAGTCCCATATGCTGAACTGGGGTGTGCTTCCCATGCAGGAGGCCCCCAGTTCGGGTTTTCTCCCTCCTCCCCCTGTTCGGCCCCCTGCTTGAGGGGGCGTGCCACCTATGTGGGGGGGCCCTCTGCCCAGTTCCCACCCTGAATGGCCCCTGCCCACCTGTGTGGAACAAAACCATGTTGAAGAACTGATGACATACAACTATGGAGACTGCTCTGGGCCCTCCCCCTTCTCTCTCTCTGTCTCTCTGTCTCTGTCTCTCTCTGTCTCTGTCAAAAACAATAAAATAAATCTTAAAAAAAAATTAAAATGATTTTTCCCTGAAAGTTTGGTTCAAAAATGTGGGTGCCCATTATACACAGGAGAGCATTATACATGGCAAAATATGGTAATTTGGGCTACATCCAGTTTGGGGCTACTACGAGTAAGGCTGCCATAAATATTCTTATGCAAATTTTTTGTGAACATTTGTCTTCACTTCTGTTGGGTAAATACCTAGGAGTGGAATTGCTGGGTCATAGACTAGGCCTGTCTTTAATTTAACAAGAATTTTCCTGACAAAAAAGCTTGTCAGAGTGGCTGTTTCATTGTACAACCACTAAACCACCATTGTATGTTTCATCTGCTCTACATCATAGCCAACATTTGCTGTTGTCTTATTTCACTCATTCGAGTGAGTGTGAAGTAGTATCTTATTATAGTTTTAATTTACTCCCTAATAATGATCTTAAGCACTTTCTAATGTGCTTGTTGGATATTTTTTATTATTTTTTTATTTTTTTAAAGATTTATTTTTATTGTTTTTTTTTTTTTGTTTTTTTTAATATCTTTTTTATATTTATAGAGAGTAATTATTTTATCTTCAGTGCATATTTATTTTTATTTTACTTTTGACAGATAGAGAGAGAGACAGAGACAGAGACAGCTAGAGAACCGAACTGTGGGAACTCCCCAGTTCAGCATGTGCGTCCTGCCTGGGCCGGAGCCGGGATTCGATCCTCGGTCCTCGTGGCCTCAAAGTGAGCGCTCAACCCGCTGAGCCGTCCCGGCTTTCCCTTTATTGTTTTTTTTAACAGAGAGAGAGATACAGAGACAGAGACAGAGAGAAGGGGGAGGACCCAGAACAGTCTCCATAGTTGCACATCATTTGTCTTTCCACATAGTTTCATTCCACAGGCGGGTGCGGGGCTGCACAGGGCAGGAACTGGGCCGGGGTCTTCACCCCAGTGAGAACTGAACTGGGGGCACTCCCCAGTTCAGCATATGGGTCCACACGGGCCGGGGATGGGATTCGATCCTTGGTCCCCGGGGCTGCAAAGTGAGCACTTAACCCACTGAGCCATCCCGGCTTCCCGAGTTGTTGGATATTTTTATGTCTTATTTTGTAAAGCATCTGTTCAGATATGTTTTCTTTTCTTTTTTTTTTAACAACATAAATTTATTTCCTCATAGTCCTGGAGTCTGGAAGTTCAAGGTCAGGCATAAGCAGGGTTGGTTTCTTCTTAGGTCTCTTTCTTTGGCTTGTAGATGGCTGCCTTCTCCCTGTGTATTCATATGGTCTTCCCTCTGTGTGTTTTCCATTTTTTTTAAGTTTTTCTTTTTTATTGTTGATTTGTGTAAACTTAAAAATATATTTTGTATACCAGTCATCTGTTTCATATATATATTGCAAATGTATTCCCAGCCTCCCTATTCATTTTCTTAATGGTGTCTTTTGATGAGCAGACCATAACTTTGATGAAATCTGTTCATCAAGTATTTCCTTTTATGGTGTATGCTTTTTGTGGCCTCTAAAAATTTTTGCCTATTCTAAGGTCATAAAGATATTCTTTTTATTTATTTTATTTTAAAGATTTATTTTATTGTTTGAGAGGTGAGAGAGAAAGAGAGAGAAGCAGGGAGGGCCCAGAGCATTCTCCATAGCTGTACATCATTAGCTGTGACACAGTTTCGTTCCACACAGGTGGATGTGGGGCCACTCTGGGTGGAAAGCGACCTGAGGCCTCTGGCATGGAAGGTGAGAAATTTCACTGCCATCTCGGCAGTTACAGTTACACTGCAGTTCAGTATATGGGTTCGCAAGGCCGGGCCGGGATTCGATCCCTGGACCTCATGGCTGCAAAGTAAGCGTTCAACCTGCTGAGCAATTCAGCATCGCTATTTTTTCAACCAGCATTTTATTATAAAATTTAGCCATTTATTGTAAAATTCAATAAAAAATTTTACAGTGAATACTTACATTCCCTCCACCGAGATTCTAACATTAGCATTTTACTATACTAATGTATCACCTATCTCTTCACTATCCCTCCATCTGTTCATTCCTATACCTACCCACTAATATACCTTATTTTTAAAATACATGTCCAAATAAATTGAGACAGTAGTACTTTACACCCTACATACTTCAGCATGGATATTATCAACTTATAGGTCAATATTATTTATACACACGAAATACATAAGTCCTAAGTATACTTTCACTGTGTTGTGACAATGTGACTTGTGTAACCCAAACCTCTATTAAAATATAGAATTTCATCGTTGTTCCAGGAAGTTCCCTCATTCCTCTTTCCAGTTAATCTCCATCCTACATACTCATGAAGCAACCATTGTTTTGTCCCCCATCCAATAGATGAGTTTTGCATGTTCTAGGACAAGCTTGTTCAAGCTGTTGCCCATGAGCTGCATGCAGCGCAGAACAGCTCTGAAGATGGCCCAACACACATTTGTGAACTTTCTTAAAACATTATGAGACTTTTTGCAATCTTTTTTTAAAAGATTTTATTGATTTTTGACAGAGAGAAACAGAAATAGAGACAGAGAGAAGGGGGAGGGCCCAGAGCAGTCTCCATAGTTGACATTCGTTTTCCATATAGTTTCACTCCACAGGTGGGCACAGGGCTGCTCAGGGCAGGAACTGGGCCGGGAGCCTTCCACATAGGCCCCGGCAAGAACTGAACTGGGGGCACTCCCTAGTTCAGCATGTGGGTTCACCTGGGCCGGGACCAGGATACGATCCTTGGGCCGGGACCAGGATACGATCCTTGGTCCCCGGGGCTTCAAAGTGAGCACTTAACCCACTGAGCCATCCCAGCTTCCCCACGCTTTTTTTTTTTTTTTTTAAAGCTCATCATTACTACCATTAGTGCTAGTGTATGTTATGTGTGGCCCAAGACAGTTCTTTTCTTCCAGTGTGGCCTAGGGAAGCCAAAAGGTTGAATATCCCTGTTCTAGGACTTCACATATGGAATTATATAGCATGACTCTTCTGTAAGGCTTTTTCACTTAGCATAATGTTTTTGAGATTCATCCATATTTTTTTTTAAATGTTTATTTATTTTATTTTTATTTTTGACAGAGAGAAAGAGAGAGAGAGAGATACAGAGACAGAGAGAGAACTGAACTGGGGGAGCTCCCAGTTCAGCATATGGTTCTGCACGGGCCGGGGCTGGGATTCGATCCCTGGTCCCCAGCGCTGCAAAGTGAGGGCTTAACCCACTGAGCCACCCCGGCTTCACCGAGATTCATCCATATTGACATACGTGTATCAGTAGTGTGTTCCTTTGGGTGGATGAACAATATTCTATTTTGTAGCTATACCACAGTTTGTTTATCCATCCTTCTATTGATGATCACCCAGAATGTTGCCAACCTTTAGCTTTATAAACATTTTTATACAAATTTATTGTGAGCATATATTTTCAATTCCCTTAGGTAAATACCAAGAAAAGGAATTGTTGGGTCATAGGATAGGTATATTTTTTAACATTCTGAGAAATTGTCAAGCAGTTATCAAAAGTAGTTGTATCATTTTACATTTCTGCCAACAATGTATGAGAGTTACAGTTGCTCCATATTCTCCCAACATCTGATGTCAGCCTTTTACATTTCTTTAATTTAAAATTTAGCTATTCTGATGTATTTCATGTGGTTTAATTTCCATTTCTCTGATGACTAAAGATGTTGAAACTCTTTTTAAGGTACTAATAGGTCATTCATTATATGTTTTTCTATGAAGTATCTGTTAAATATTTTGCCTAATTAAAAAAAAAGATTAGGGAAAGCTGGGATGGCTCAGCGGGTTAAGCACTCGCTTTGAAGCCCCGGGGACCAAGGATCGAATCCCGGCCCTGGCCGTGCGGACCCATATGCTGAACTGAGGTGTGCCCCCAGTTTAGTTCTTGCCGGGACCTATGTGGGAGGCTCCCGGCCCAGTTCCTGCCCTGTGCAGCCCTGTGCCCACCTGTGGAGTGAAACTATATGGAAAACGAATGTCAACTATGGAGACTGCTCTGGGCCCTCCCACTTCTCTCTGTCTATCTCTGTCTCTGTTTCTCTCTGTCAAAAATCAATAAAGTAAATCTTAAAAAAAAATAGATTAAAAATTTTAATGTCAACTATACTTCTACAAAGTTGTAAAAAATAGAATTGAACACTAAAATATTGTTTAATGTTGAATATTTGTAGATTTGCACACAGTTATAAGAAATAATAGAGAGCCTATGCATCTTTTATCCAGTTTCTCCTAATGGTAACTAACACCTTGCAAAACTATATCTTTCAAGATAAATCCTGCAAAACAAGATCACAACCAGAATACTGATATTGACACAGTCAAGATAGAGAATATTTTCATCAGCACAAAGATCCCTCATGTTGCCTTTTAATTTATTTTTTAAAGATTTTACTGTTTGAGAAGAGAGAGAGAGAGAGAAGGGGGAGGGCACAGAACTGTCTCCATAGTTGTACACCAATCATGTGACATAGTTTCATTCCACACAGGTGGATGTGGGGTCACATGGGGCAGGAAATGAACTGGGGGGCCTCCCATGGGAAGTGAGAACCTTTGCCCCCATCCTGGCAGTTACCAGTTGTGGTACAGATCAGCATATGCGTTTGCATGGTCAGGGCTGGGGCTGGAACTGGGGCTGGGGCTGGATTTCATCCCTGGACCTCATGGTTGCAAGGTAAGCACTCAACCTGTTGAGCCATCCTGGCATCCCCTATATTTTGTTATTTGTTATTTTTTTTATTTTTTTAAGATTTATTTTATTGTTTTTGAGAGAAGTTGAGAGAGAGAGAGAGAGAGAGAGAGAGAGAGAGAGAGAGAGAGAGAGAGAGAGAGAGAGAGAGACCAAACCCAGAGCAGTCTCCATAGTTTACATCATTAGCTGTGACATAGTTTCATTCCACACAGGTGGATGTGGGGCTGCATGGGGTGGGAACCAAACTGGGGGCCTCCCTCATGGGCAGTGAGAACCTTCACCACCACAGTTCAGCATATATGTTTTCACGGGCCAGGACCAGGACTCAATCCCCAACCTCATGGTTGCAAGGCAAGTGCTCAACCTGTTGAGCTATCCTGGCATCCCTATATATTTTTTAAAGATGTATTTTTATTGTTTGCAGAAGGTGAGGGTGAAGGAGGGCCCAGAGCAATCTCCACAGTTGTACTTCATTAATTGTGACATGGTTTAATTCCACACAGGTGGATGTGGAGCCAGAGGCGGCAGGAATACAACTGGGGACTTCCTTCATGGGAGGTGAGAACCTTCACCACTGAGCCATCCTGGCGGTTACCATTTGAACCGAAGTTCAGTATATTGGGTTGCATGGACTAGGCCAGGAATTGAACCCTGAACCTCATAAATGGACGCTCAACCTCCTGAGCTATTCTGGCATCCCTTCATGTTCCCTTTTTATAGCCACGCCTACTTCCTTCCCACCTCAATACCCTCCTAATCCCTGGCAACCATTACAAGTGTGTACTCTATTTCTTTTTTTTTTTTTTAATTTTTAAATTCTTTATTGTGTTTGAGAGAGAGAGAGAGAGAGAGAGAGAGAGAGAGAGAGAGAGAAAGGGGGAGAGCCCAGAACAGTCTCCATAGTTGCACATCATTGGTTTTCTACATAGTTTCATCCCACAGGTGTGTATGGGGCTGCACAGGGCAAGAACTGGGCCAGGGGTCTCCCGCATGGAGCTCTCCCTGGTTAGAACCGAACTGGGGTCACACCCCAGTTCAGCATATGGGTGCACACAAGCCGAGGCCAGGATTTACTCCTCAGATCCTGGGGTTGCAAGACGAGCGCTCAACCCACTGAGCCATCCTGGAGTCCCTGTACTCCATTTCAATAGTTTTATTTCACAAATGACATTGAATGGAATTATACAGTATGCAACGTTTGGGATTACTTTTTGTTTTCTTTTAGTTTACAAACAACAAAAATTTATTTCTCGGGGAAGCTGGGATGGCTCAGTGGGTTAAGCGCTCACTTTGCAGCGCCCGGGACTGGGGATCGAATCCCGGCCCCAGCCCCTGCGGACCCATATGCTGAACTGGGAGCTCCCCCAGTTCAGTTCTCTCTCTGTATCTGTCTCTGTATCTTTCCCTCTCTCTGTCAAAAATAAATAAAATATATTAAAAAAAAATTTGATTTCTCACAGTTCAGGAGGCTAGAAGTCTGAAATCTGGGTGCCAGCATGCTCAAGTGAGGCCCTTCTTCTATGTGGCAGACTCCTTATTGTATCCACACATGGTGGAAGAGAGGAATTAGCTTTCTTCACACTGTAATTCTCAGAAGATCCATCCAGATTGTTTCATGTTTCAATGGTTTGTTCCTTTTTATTGCTGAGCAATACCCCATGGTATGGATGTACCACTATTTGCTTAATCATTCATTCATTGAAGGTCATCTAGATTGTTACCAGTTTATGGCCATCACAGATAAAGCTGCTATAAACACTTGTATACAGGTTTTTGAGTAAACATAAATCTTCATTTCTCTGGGATAAATGCCCAGGAGTACAATTGCTGGGTTGTGTGGTTGTTGCATGTTTAGTTTTTTTTAAAGAAATTGCCAGGCTGTTTTCCAGAGTGGCTGTACGATATTGCATTTCCACCTGCAATGTGAGTATGGTCCTATTTCTCTGCATTTTTGCCAACATTTAACGTTAGTCCCTATTGTTTATGTTAGTCAATCTCAAAGGTGTGTAGTGAGAGCTCATTGTGGTTTTAATTTGTGTTTCCTTAATAGCTACTGATGTTGAACAGCTTTTTCTATGCATTTGCAATCTGTTTATCCTCTTTGGTGAACTGTCTGTTCATGTCATTTGCCCATTTCTAACTGGATTTTATTTTATTTTTTGACTGTTGTGTTTTGAGAATTCTTTATTCTAGATACTAGTTCTCTGTCACATATGTGGTTTGCAAATATTTTCTTCCAGTCTGTAGCTTGTCTTTTCACCCACTCTTAACAAGTGTTTCAGGGCAAAATATGTAAAATTTGGTGAAGTCCAAGTTATCAATTTTTTCTTTTAGAGATCATGTTTTTGTTAAGTCTAAGAAGTCTGCCTAGCACTAGATTTCCCCTCATTTTTTTTCTAAAAGTTTTATAGTTTTATGTCTTACATTTAAATCCATGATCCTATTTGCATTGATTTTTATATGAGGCTTAGGTTGAAGTTCATATTTTTGCTTACGGATATCCAGTGGTTCTAGCATCATTTGTGGAAAAGGCTGTCTTTTTGCCAAGTTTAGAATTGTTTTTCTGTCTTTTTATTATTGAATTAAAATAGGTTCTTATATATCTTGGATACTAGTCCTTTGTCAGATATATGTTTTATTAATATTTTCTTCCCATTGATGGCTTGCCTATTAATTTTTTTTAAGTTCATTTATTTTTTGAGAGGTGAGAGAGAGGGGGGAGGGAGAGATAAAGGGAGAGTAAAGGGGAGGGCCCAGAGCAGTCTCCATAGTTGTACATCATTAGTTGTGACATATTTTCATTCCACACAGGTGAATATGGGGCCTCATGGGGCGGGAACTGAACTGGGAGCCTCCCGCATGGGAGGCAAGAACCTTCACTGCCAAGCTAAGAACTTTCACCACTGAGCCATCCCAGTCGTTACCAGTTGTGCTGCAGTTCAGCATGTGGGTTTGCATGAGCCGGGGCCAGGAATCGAAACCTGGACCTCAAGATTGCAAGGCAAGTGCTCAACTGCTGAGCTATCCTGGCTTCCATCCCCTCTATTCATTTTCCTCTTTTTCTTTTTAAAGATTTGTTTTTATTGTGTGTTTTTGGGGTGTTTTTTTTTGACAGAGAGAGAGATAGAGATACAGAGACAGAGACAGAGAGAAGGGGGAGGACCCAGAACAGTCTCCATAGTTGCATATCATCGGTTTTTCCACATAGTTTCATTCCACAGGTGGGCGCGGGGCTGCACAGGGCAGGAACTGGGCCAGGGTCTCACCCTGGTGAGAACCAAACTGGGGGTACTCCCCAGTTCAGCATATGGATCCACACGGGCCAGGGCTGGGATTCAGTCCTCAGTCCCTGGGGCTGCAAAGTGAGCACTTAACCCACTGAGCCATCCTGGCTTCCCCTATTAATTTTCTTAATGATACCCTTTGATGAACAGGTTTGTTTTGATGAAATAAAATTTATCTATTTCCTTTTATGATTATAGCTTTCTTAACCTATCTACCTTTTAAGTCAGGAAGATACCTTGTTTTCCACAAAAGTCTTTAGGGTTTTAGTTCTTATGTTAATATCTATGATCCATCCTGAATTAATCTTTGTGTATGTGTGAGGTAGGAGTTATAGTTCATTTTTTTCCATATGGTTATACATTTATTCCTGCACCATTTGTTTAAAAGTCTGTCCTTTTTTTCATTAGATTGCTCTGGTGTCTTTGTTGAAAATCAAATAATCATGTAAGTGTGAGTTTATTTCTGGCTTTTCCATTCTTTCCCATTGATCTATTAGTTTGTCTGCACACCACTATTCCACTGTCCTAATTATTGCCACTTTACAGTAAGTATTGAAATTTGGTAACATAAATCTTCCAATTCTGTTGTTTTTCCAAGATTTTTTTTTTTTTTGGCTATTCTATGAATATATCCTTTCATTTCCATATATGTATTATAATCACTATGTCTACTTCTTCCAAATAACCTGATGGTATTTTTATAGAAATTGTGTTGAATCTATATAGTACCAGTTTAGGGAGAATAAATTCTTTTCAATATTGAGTTTCCTAATCTATGAACATGTGATATGTCTGCATTTATTTAGGCATTTAGGTCTTCTTTAATTTCTGTCAGCAATATTGTATAGTTTTCAGTATACAGATCTTACACAATTTTTGCTATGCTTAGCCCTCCATTTTAACATTTTTTTGATGCTATTGCAAATGGTAACTTTTGTAAGTGTAGCAGCATCTTCTAATATGATCCCCAATGATCCTTGCCTCCTGGCATTCATGCCTTTGTGTAATCCCCCTCCCACATTGAGTCAGGCTGATTTAGATGATAAACAGAAAGCTATGGAATGGATAAGGTGTGACTTCCAAGGCTAGGTCATAAAAGGCATTGCAGTTCAGTCTTGGAATCTTGAATCACTCTTCCTGGGAGGAATCCAGCGACCATATCCTGAGGATGCTCAAGTATGCCCACGGAGAAGTCCATATGGAAAGGTACTGAGCCTCCTTCCAAATGTCAGCCACATGAGGGAACTACCTTGCAATTGGATCCTCTAGTTCCAGTCAAGCCTTCAGATGACTGCAGCCCCGAACAACATTTGACTGCAATCTTATGAGAGACACCCAACCAGAATTGCTCAGCTAAACCCCTCCAGGATTCTTAACACATAGAAACATGAGAAATAACAAATGATTCATGTTTTTAATCCACTAAGTTTTAGGGAGATTTGTTATGTAGCCACAGGTAGCTAATATAGAAGCAAATGCCAGAAACAAAAGGTGCTCCTAGGGAACTTGATGAGAGGGGCAGTGTAGTCCTGGGGAGGTGGGAGAGGTGAGAGGCATGTTAAAGGAGTACGGTCAAGTAAGGAACCTATGAAAACCAATGTTCTGTATCTTATTTGTCATTTTACAGGATCAGCCCTAAAGAATTACTACAGATGATCTCTGAAATGTGGCGCCTGGAGAATGAATGCTGTATGATCTTCATTCAGAAGATAGACTTTAGGTATGTCATATGGGGGTAAAAATAGAAAAGTCTCAGTCCATACTGGGCAAGTAATTAAGCTCTATACCAGGGGTCCCCAACTCCTCCTGTTAGGAACCAGGCCGTACAGGAGGAGGTAAGCAGCAGGCAAGCCAGTGAAGCTTCATCTGTATTTACAGCCACTCCCTATTGCTCACATTACCACCTGAGCTCCGCCTCCTGTCAGGTCAAGTGGTGGCATTAGATTTTCATAGGAGTGTGAACCCTATTGTGAACTATGCATTTGAGGGATCTAAGTGGCATATTCCTTATGAGAATCTAATCCCTGATGATCTGAGGTGGAGCTGAGGTGGTGATGCTAGTGCTAGGGAGCGGCTGCAAATACAGATGAACATTAGCAGAGGTTTGACTGCACAGAGACCATGATAAATCAATTGCTTGCAGACTCATATCAAAACCCTAACAGTGAGTGGTAAGTGACAATTAAGCTGCATCTCGTGGAAGGCTTTATAGTGGCAAATGAGTTGATGTACTTCAGTTGTACAGCTGCACCTGGTGGCAGGCTAAGTCAGAATCTAACACTTATTTTAGTCCATGCATGGCCCACCTATTATTTTATTAACCACTTCTGTCTGCACCTCTTTCCCTCATTGTGCACTTGTCTCAGTCATAGTTTTGGTAAGCCTACAAGCTAACCCTAGTCAAACTGAGTGAAAAACAAACATCACTGGAGAGCTTCTCTGAAAAGGAAAGATCCAATGATAAAACAGCAGAAGGCTCTAGACTGCCAACAAAAAGAAAGCTGTATTCTTGGGGATGCTGGCATAGCTCAGCAGTTGAGAGCTTGCCTTGCAAGTGTGAGGACTGGGTTTCGATTCCTGGCCCTGGCCCTTGCAAACCCCATGTGCTGACCTGCAACGCAACTGCAAACTGCTGAGATGGCCCAACGGCAAAGATTCTCGTCTCCCATGCGGGTGGCCCCTGATTGGGTTCCTGCCCCATGAGGCCCCATGTCCACCTGTATGGACTGAAACCATGTCACAACTAATGATGTACAGCTATGAAGACTGCTCTGGGCCCTCCCCCTTTTCTCCCTTCCTCTCTCTCACCTCTCAAACAATAAAATAATATCTTAAAAAAGAAAATACCAGGAGTCCTATTTAAATCATGGGTTCATTGCCACAGCTGATTCACATTCACCAAGTCTGCTTTGTATAATATGACAAAAGACTTTTGTGGTTGGGAAATAGTGCTCAAACTCTCAGCTTTCAAAAGAGTTTGAGCACTATTTCCCAACCACAAAAGTCTCCCAAACTGGGAAGGAATGGATCCGCAACCACTTGTGAAGAAGCCAGGTGAATTGACTTTATGCTAGAAGAGGTTCAACTGCTTGAGATCACAAATCTGGACATAAGCAACACACTTCAGGTATCACTGTCTCCCATCATCTAGTTTCAGGAAAACAAGTTTAGGCTTCCACTGATTCTTCATTATGGTGAACTATATAATGATTTCATTATATTACAATGTAATAACAATAAAGTGCACAATAAATGTAATGCACTTGAATTATCCCAAACCATCCTGTCCCACACCCCCTGTCTGTGGAAAAATTGTCTTCTACATAACCAGTCCCTGGGGACAAAACGGTTGGGGACTGCTGCTCTATTCTAAAGATCAGGTTCTGGAAGGGCAATAGATGTTCTTTCATTAGCAAACTTTTTTTTAGATGTTTTCTATGTCAGGCCCTGGGGTAAATGCTGAGTGACATAAGCAAGGACAAGTGAGACATGGGCCCTGCCTTCAAGAAGTCTGAAATGTGGAATTGGCAAGAAACCAAAGATAACACTATGTGACAACATGATAAAGTAGGATAAATCCAGGCCAATAGGAGGACAGAGGCAGTTAGGGAGGGCTTCTAGGAGGAGGTGACTTTTAATCTGAATTTTGAAGGATAAATATAATTTTGCTTCTCTCTAGGTGGGATGGGAGGGACAATGGAGTGTGTGAGGATCTTGGAAGAAGAGTCCTCCAGACAACAGGGAAACATGTTCAAGACTTGAGAGGTTGTCTAGAAGTTCAAGCAACTGCAGGTAGTTCAGAATGACTAGACTACAGGGTAAGGTTGGCAGAGGCCAGTTCCTTCAGGGTCTTGTATCTCCCGATAGAATTTGGATTTTAACTTCAAAGCACTGAGGAGCAACTGTGGGGTTTTAATCAAACCATGACTTAGGTCTACACATGTGAAGTATTCCTCTTGCTGCGATGGGTGAATGGGGCTGAAGGGAGGTCTGGATGGGAGCCAAGAAGAAGCAAGAGGGAAAATCCTAATGGAGTAATGGCAGAGGGCAAAGAGGGAAGGGTATGGAGTTTTATTATCAATAGATGGAAGGTAAGAGATATTCATCAATGATTCCCAGGTTTCTGGTTTAGGCAACTGAAGAGATACCTTACTCTTAACTGTGGTTATAAGGAAACAGGTAACATTTTACATATTAGTTTTTTTCTTATAGGACTTTCAGAGAAGTATTTAACTGGAGTAATATGTTGATAAAAGTGCAGGAGTCCTTCTCTACTCAAAGGGGATACATTTCAAGACTCCAAGTGGATGCCCGAAACCGCAGGTAGTACCGAACCCTATATATGCTATGTTTTTTCCTATATGGTACAGACATACTTTTTTATTCAAAGGAAGAACTTTATGGCTTCTCTTTGGGATATCCAAATTGCCAGTAAGTTGTTGACAGGTTCTGTGACTTTAGGGGAAACAATGTATATCAAAACCATTTTAACTAGGCTGATATAAACAAGAGTTAAGTTCCTTTGCCATCTCAGCAACATTATAGTGAAAGAATGTTTTGTGAAGACCTGCTGCATGGTTGTACCCTGAGGCCGTTACTAAGTAAAAGAAGGGTTACTTGAACATAAGCACTGCAATACCACAATTTGATTTGATAACTCAGACAGTTACTAAGTGACTAACAGAGGGTAATATATATAGCATGGAGACGCTGGACAAAGGGATGATTCACATTCTGAAGGGTGCACAATTTAAAATTTATAAATTATTTCTGGAATTTTCCATTTAATATTTTCATAATATGGTTGGCTGTAGGTAACAAACTGCGGAAAGCAAAACCACAGATCATGGGGGGGTGGGGGGGGACTAGTGTACTGGTATACATTTTGTATGAATTCAAATTTAGTATTTACTCATTGTCTTCCAGGAAAGGTTGGGATCTCTGAACAAGAGAAAGTAATTACTACTAAGGTAAGGGATCTGGGCGTGACCTTGTGGGCTCCTGCAACTAAACAGGCCCATAAAAGCTGGAGAAGAAACCTGACACAAACAAAGGCCTCCATCCATTTAATCAACATGTGCTGAACTGTTATTTTGGATAAGGCCTTGTGCTGGGAGATGGAGATATGAAGGTAAATGACACAAACCTGCCCTCAAGGAGTTTATAATCTATTAATAACTTTTGTTATCTTTACTCTTGTGTACTGAATCTTGAAATGCCATTTGCAGTTCTGTGCTCAACCTTCAGAAAGTGGCAGACAATACAGTGTAGCTGCTGGTGTGACTGTACTCCTGTAACTTCCTGTGAAGGCTTTGGCAACAGGTGGCGAGAGCCTTATATATGTTCCTACCCCTGGGAATTCATCTTGAGAAACTATCTGAGTTACAGACAGGATTTATGTACAGGGATGTTCACTGCTGTTCTAAAGAAAGAAGATACAACCAAAGCTGCTAACAATAGCAAAATAATTGATGCTACATCCTCTATGATGGACTACTAGGTAATAATTAGGAATAATATTAATACTTACTGATGTGTGTGTGGGGGGGTGGGGTGGGGGTGGGGGTAAGACCAGAAAAAAAGCAGGATACAGATCTCTACAGAATGTACTCAAAGACATCCATGATTTAGTATTTTTAGGCTCTCTGTATTTTTCAAATTTTAAACAATGTGTAACGTTATAGTATTTCTACAATCAGAACTTGCATCTTTTTTTTAAGATTTATTTTATTGAGAGGTGAAAGAGAGAGAGCACATGAATGGGGGAGGGCCCAGAGCAGTCTCCATAGTTGCACATCATTAGTTGTGACTTGGTTTCATTCACACAGCTGGATGTGGGGCTGCGTGGGGCGGGAACCAAACAAGGGGCCTCCCACATGAGAGGTGAGAAGCTTTGCTGCTCAGCTATCCCTCGGTTATCAGTTGCACCACAGTTCAGCATATGGGGTTTGCATGGGTCGGGGCCAAGAATCGAACCCCAGGACTTGTGATTGTGTGGCAAGAGCTCAACTGCTAAGTTATCCCAGCATCTCCTTTAAAAATTTTTTTATTTTTTTATTATTTTTGACAGAGAGATACAGAGACAGAGAGAGAACTGAACTGGGGGCACTCCCCAGTTCAGCACATGGGTCTGCACGGGCTGGGGCCAGGATTCGATCCTTGGTCCCCAGCGCTGCAAAGTGAGCGCTCAACCCACCGAACCATCCCTGCTTCCCCTTGGCATCTCCTTTTTAAGTTAGAGACATAATGGCAGAGGAGAAAGCTAGAAAAACAACAAAAATGCCCAAAATTTGGGGATTTCTTTTATGAGGACTGATCAAAATTAACTGAAATGTCAATGTTAGTAGCAGCATATTGAGTGCCTACTATGTGCCAAGCGCCGACTAGGTTTATCATCCCTATTTTACAGAGGGTAAGTAAGTGACATAATGGAGATTCCAACCTACGTTTGTTTGGTTTCAAATTCTGATCTTTTTGACTGTGTTAAATACAAGTAAATAAAAAAAGAGTAATAAGCAATCCACTGATAAATCCTACACAGGATTTTCTACATGTTTAGGGCATTGCATAACACTAGGTTTGGTCTGGGCAGCTGAAAACATTCACGTTTTACTCTTTTTTCCTTGCTCCAGAGTATCTGGATGTTTACCTTTCCCTGGAGAATCTGTTTGACATCTACAATATATACTCATTTATTGCTCGAAACGATGGTGCCTTATGATTTGCATTATGTGTGTGTACACACATACCCCTTCCTTTCTGGTCCTCGTACTTACCTTAAGAGGAAACATTTGCTTTATTGCACGAATAAAGGATTGCAGGATAAACATTTGTTCTTTCTAATGGACTAGATGCCCGAGCTTATGTGACTTCCAGCGCTTTTGGATGTGAGAAGCTTGCCTCCTCACCCCCGCCCCGCCGCCCGGCCGTTTCGGTGTAGTGCCTAATACTACGCATCTCGGGTTGCCCTCTCCGTTGCGTTTTATCTCATTCCACTTTTTCTTCCATACTTTCTCCCAACCTCCTCCCAGATGGGCAAGCAGGGCTAAGGCACCGGCGGCCCGATCTTGGGTCACCTTGGGAAAGTCCCTGCTGGCCCTCCCGCGGAGCCGCACGGCTGGAGAGCCGTCTCGCCACCCAGGCCGCTCCTTAGCGGGGCGGAGCACACCTGCTCCCGCATCCGCTTGCCCACCCCAACCCCCTGGCTTCCCCCGCGCGCACCGAACCAACCCCACCCCTACGCTCCTGGCGTAGCGGCAGGCACGAGTGCCGCGGCCCCGCGTCGCGGGCGTTCGTTACACCGCGAGGACTGGGAGGGCGCGATTCCTGAACGCGGCTTGCGCTGCGAGCGCGTGGCCGTCCCGCAGGCCGGCGCGGCCTTACGCCGCTGACGCAGCGCGCCCAAAATGGCGACGCAGTTGCCGGGGGTGGAGGCGGCAGAGGGGGCGGCGGCCGTGGCGGCAGAGGCAGCGCAGGCCCCGGGACGGGGGGAATGAGGAGGCCGCGGCGGGCAGCGGCAGAGCCGTGTAGTGGATAAGCCGGTCCCCTGCCCTGCTTCACTTGGCTGAGCCGGGGGCGCGCGCGCGACCGTGCTGAGCGGGCTCCCCACCCTCCAGTGCCGCGACCCGCACAGCACCCCCACCCGGGCCCGAAGGATGATGAAGCTCAAGTTGAACCAGACCCGTACCTATGACGGCGACGGCTACAAGAAACGGGCCGCGTGCTTGTGTTTCCGCAGCGAGAGCGAGGAGGAGGTGAGGCGCCGGCCAGGGGTCGCGGGGGTCTGCTGCCGCCTCGAGACGAGGCGCGGCGGGGCGCGGCCATAGAGGGACGGTGTGCTGGGGCCCCGGGTAGGGCTGCTGGGCCCGAATGAAATTCCGATGGAGTTTCCTGGGGCGAAGATAAGGGGGAAGGAAAAAGGACGGTGGGCAGAGGGAAGTGGGTCTGAGGTGGCCATTCGGCACCGGCCGGGTCGAGGGGAATGCCAGCCTGCAGCCGCAGCACTTGAGAGCCGGCTGCCTGCCATTAGGAAGAGTGGCCGCGGGGAGAAGGCAGTGAGTGGGGAAGAATGTGTGGCTTTCGGGCCAGGCCTCCAGCTTTGGATCCGGGCGGGCAGCTCCGCACTTGTCAGCCCTGCACATGTGTGCAGAGGCCGCCGTGCACGAGGCGCAGGCCGCCCCTTTGTGGCAGAGAGATAGTTCACTTCATTGGCACGTTTGGGGTTTACTGAGGGATTATGTGTGTCTGTGAGCCCAAGCGGCGGTGCATAGGAAGATTTAGGGCGTTGTGCAAAAAAAGGAAAAGCCAAAGCCAGTTGTTTATTTTATATTACACCGGGTAGCCCGTTTGGTGTACCCTGATAAGAAAGGACATTTGGTAAGATAATCTTTGGGCTGAAAATTTTTTATTTTAATTGGGAAAGCCAAAAGCCATATTTAAGATCTTTACCCAGACATTCCTCCCCTGCTCAATTGGAAGACCCTTAGGATTAAATTTGCTAACAGAATAGAAATGATTTGAATCAGTTTCTTTTTGCACAGGATATTTAAAAAAAATAAAAGGGAATTTCAGTTTCCCGGCCGTTTCTACTGTAATATAGATAATTCAGAGAAGGAACATATTTTGTAAAAGGAATAGCGCTTTGGAAATTCATAAGATGCCTGTGGAAACGCATTTCTCTTGTATGCATGGTGGTAAGATGGCAGTTAAACTGGAAACAATGAAGGACAGTGAAATTCAATATGTTACAGTCAGGCATTTAGCTGTGGGCTATGGTGGAAGGGCTGCAAATACAGTGCATCGTGTTGAAATGGGGGGAAAGGAACTTGACCCGTTAGATAGAAAAAGAGCTGTGATGAAAGAGACAGATGGATTTGCAGGAGTATGTGTCCAGAGATATTTAGGAGGAAGTGGGAATTTAAATTATTGCCTGAAAAAAATTAATAAAGTACTAATTGTGCTGTTGGAAGATCGTGTGTGTTCCCTTTCAGCAAAACGGAAGGAACCAGATTTGGAAATATATACTTTGTATGCTAGTGTATGTTGTTTAAGTCCCCAAAACAGATGCATTGAAATAGGAGTACTAAGCAGGACCATGCTAACAATTAATTATTGTTTTTGGAATACATACTTGAGTAAAGTAAAATAATTGGTGGTGGTTACTGCTCCAGAGGCTGTTCTCTTCATGATCAAATCATGAGAAATCAGAGGGAATCACGCGCAGGCTGGTAACTGGAGGGAAAACTAATTAGCATTATTTGTCTTACTACAGGTCTATGGATAAGTCTGTGAGCACTCCATTTACAAATAGAAGGGCATATAATTTAGTTGTATGAATGATGCAAGACTTTATTTGTTAAAAAATACTAGAAATTGAGAACATGTGAACATTTTGGATAAATTGAAAACCTTTATAGATCATAAGCAAACTAATAAAGACTTGATTTTTCCATTTTCTGTTAAAGTTTTATTATATACTGACATTAACAGCATTAATGTTAATATATGTGATCATGGAGTTTCTTCTACTGAATTTCTTTTTGAACATTGCTTAATGAGCAGACGATTCATGCAAATCTTTAATTCCAGATTCAGTAGATGTTACAACTGAAGCCTAAAGAAAAAGAAAATTAATGAAATGGCCCATTTTAGACTTGTTAGTTCAATTAAACAAGTGTTGTGTATTAAGAGCCTACTATGGGTACAGCACTCTGCAATGTGGGGTTTAAAGATGAACATCCCTCCATGCCCAAAAAAGTGGAGTAGTTTTCGATGGAATCTCTTAATTGGAAGAGATTTTGGGCCAGAAATAATCTCTAGGGTGCTGCTCAACAGATTATGTAATTGTGTTGGATGGGAAGAATTTGTTAAGTTCCAGAAGAACTTTTATGTTTTTAATAGAAGAGCTAGAAACTTGAAATATTTAGCTGTTACACATTGTGGGAAAATGAAATTCAAACTCAATAAGACATTCAACTCAATTTTATTTTTTAATGGGTACTAATGGCTTTAATCAAGCTAGACTAGTTCAACAGAATATTATTAGCATTAATAATGTAAGTATAAATAGGACCCTGATTTACAGATTTAATCAGTGTCAGGAAACATACATATATTGTAAAGAAAAAGAGATGGACAATATTAGCAGATATTTCAGCCCCAGAATATTTTATTTATAGGCCAGCAGTGATAGCTGCTGAAATACTGGTCCACATTAGGATGTGTGAACATATTAAGCAAGTTTACTGAGCAAGTTTGTTGAGCACTCACTGTCAGGTTTTGTGGTAAAGTTACGAAGGAGGCAGACCATTCAGGGAGTTTAGAGTCTACTGGGAGAGATGAAAGAACAGACAGACCCAACAATATGATGAAAATGAGTTCCCATTCTTTGAAATTTCTGGCTGCTTTTCCTGTTGATAAACAAGAATCCACAGCATGAAAATTCCCTTCACTTACAAGTTTTACTAATTGTGAATGACATTCTGATAAAGTCTTTAAGTTTGAGGTGTTTATGATAACTAACGCTTATTATGGTACTTTGAACCTGATGTACAGTGAACATTCTCTTACCCAAGCCACACTTTAACCAGCTTGATGCACTGAATGGTTGCCTCTGTGAGGTACTAGGCCTGATATACCCTGACCATTTGGCCTCTCAACCAATCATGTGCTTACAAAGAATCAGTTATATTTATTTCTGTATCTGTTTATGTTATTGTAATTATCCAGTGTTAAATATGATGGAAGCCAGTGAAATTTGAATTAAAAAAGGATGGTGGTGTATTTCAAATGCTTTGGAATGACTCAATAATTTCAAGTCACTAAAAGAAATTACTGTTAATTATATGGATAAGCAAACTGAAAAAGATGGGAAAGAATTTTAAAAGTCTAGAACAAGCTTGTCCAACCTGCAGTCAACAGGCCACATGCAGCACAGGACAGTTTTGAATATGGCCCAACACAAATTCATAAACTTTCTTAAAACATTATGAGATTTTTTTGTGATTTTTTTTTTTTTAAAGCTTGTCAGCTATCGTTAGTGTTAGTGTATTTTATGTGTGGCCCAAGATAATTCTTCCAGTGTGGTCAAAGGAGGCCAAAAGGTTGAACACCCGTGGTCTAGAAGGATTTTGCATATAGGTCACTTCATGAATATTTTCAGGTTTTTGGTTTTCTTTATAGAACTGGAAAACAGGTCACGCACGATGAGTGTAGCATATGAAAGAAAGATAATGGGAAATTCAACAATGACAAATACTCAAAATCTTAGACCTACAAATAAATATTAACAAGTATATATACATTTATTTTGCAGTCTGCCATATCTTTCAATTAATATTTTAATCACAAACTATTGAAGACTGAAACTTATTTCTTGAGTAAGATTTTATTTTACTATATTGGGTAATATGTCATCTTTGTCATATTATTCAACTTTGACTCCTAATGCATCCAGTGAGATTTTTCCTCTTCCCCCACTTGTTTCCACTTTTGGAGCCTCTGTGATAACAGTAAGTAAGAGACACCAGGGGTGGGATTGCTTGTACTCTGTACACTCCCCAGAGTGAGGTGGGTGATTGTAACACAGGCATTTGAGACAGTTGAAATATCTAGCGAGTTGAAATATCTAGTGGAGTGAAATACTCACTTAGAAAGGCCAGTGATACAAACTATGAGTATATACCAGATGACATCACAGTGCCTGGAAAAGTTAAAGCTGGTCCTAAAGGGTCTGTTTGTACTCTAGGGTAAAAAGTGAGCACTATCAGATCATCTCAGTTAGATTTCCCTGTGAAAAAACATTTTAGAAAGGACAAAGGGATCCTGGGATAGCTCAGTGGTTGAGCACTTGCCTTGAAATCTTGTGTTCTGGGGTTCAATTCCTGGCCCTGGCCCATGCAAATCCATATGATGAGCTGTGGTGTAACCGAGGGTGGCTCTGTGGCAAGGGATCTCACCTCCCATGTGGGAGGCTCCCTGTTTGGTTCCTGTGCCACCGGACCCCACATCCACCTGTGTGGAATGAAACCATGTCACATCTAATGATGTACAACTATGGAGACTCCTCTGGGCCCTCCCTCCTTCTCTCTCTCTCTCTCTCTCTCTCTCTCTCTCTCCTTCTGTCAAACAATAAAATAAGAAAAGAAAGGACAAAACTGTCCTTAAGGGAGTTAGTTTTGTTGAGCTATTCCATCAGGAACCCTGCATCTCTTGGCAAGGGGCTGCTGCTTCTCTTTTTCTCAGATCCTCAAGCTTACTCAGTTGGATGGGAAGATGATTGACATTGAAGATTCTTAATGGATAGAGACTCTGGTGGCCTGAGCATTTGTCAGTAAAAATGCCGCTGAGCTGGAAGGATGTCACTGTAGACCACAAGTTCCCCTAGGCCTTAGAGAAGGCAGTAAGGCACATGTGGCAAAACTAGAGTTGATAACCATGACAAAGGGCTTCCAGATCCCAGACTAGTTGGGTAGTCCTTTTGTAGTATATCTTGGTCATTCGTTGTCCTCCTATATTACATTGATCTAAGATCATTATAGATACATTGATCCAGTCATGTGACTGGACATTTCTGCTCATCTTTCTCAGTCTTTTCTGGAGGCTTTTTGTGTATGTGTGCTTTTCCCTTGTACCTCCTTAATAATACTGTTTAGCCAGTTAAACATTTCTTCCATTACCTCCCATTCTACCTACTTCCTGAGATGGGAATTCTGGTCTGAAATCATATTGCAGTCTCCATTATTCTTTTCCATGCCTTGCATTAATGTTATTTGCTTTTGGGTGATTCTCATTTCTCAATCAGTGTAGTGTTGTTTATCTACTGTGTATGAAGCAATCTGTATTTTTCTTTGTAACCTAGTACAGAAAGGAAGGACCCTTGTTCAAGAATATATTTGTTTATTCATTTACTCAGCACATTTTTTGGGAGCCCTGCTATGGTCTAATCTCTGCAAGATCAGGGAATATAAAGATAAATAAGACTGGTCCTTCATAAAGCCAAGCCCTCTGCCTGCCCTGCCCTTGTGCTCATCCCTCCTACCTAGTGACTTCACTCCTATAGTTGTGTTGTCTCTCCAGCTTCATTGACTTTCCTTCTCTGCACTGTCATTCCCAGGCAAACAGGCTATATAAATATTTACCATCTGAAAAAATACTCCCTGACTCTAGATTCTCTCCAGCTACTGTCCCTTTATTTTCTTCTCTTTCACAGCAAACTTCTCTATACTTGCTGTCTCCACTTCCCCTTTTCCCATTCTGTCTTTTTTTTTAAGACTTACTTATTTTTTAATTGTTTTTGACAGAGACAGAGAGAGACAGAGAGAAGGGGAGGGCCCAGAGCAGTCCCTATAGTCTTAAATCGTCAGTCTTCTATATAGGGCAGGAACTGGCTGGGGGCTTGAGGCTGTGTAGGGCAGGAACTGGGCCTGGGGCTTCCTGCATGGGAGGCATGTTACCAGGTTGGGAGCTAAACCAGGGGCCTCCCACATGGGAAGCTCCCCCTGGGGAGAATTGAACTGGGGGCATACCCCAGTTTAGCATATGAGTTCACACAGGCTGGGTGGGGGGTGGGGTGGGATATGATCCTCAGACCCCGGGGTTGGTTGTAAGACAAGCACTCAACCCGCTGAGCCATCCCAGCATCCCCTAAAGATTTATTTTATTGATTGAGAGAAGGTGAGAGAGAGAGTCTCCATAGTTGTACATCATTAGTTGTGACATGGTTTCATTCCACACAGGTGGATATGAGGGTGTGTGGGTGGGAACTAAATTGGGGGTCCCCTCATGGGAAGTGAGAACCTTCATTGTCATCTCGGTGGTTACCAGTTGTGCCCACAGTTCAGCATATGAGTTTGCATGGGCCAGGGCCGGGATTCGATCCCTGGACCTAGGCATTGCAAGGCATACACTCAAGCTACTGAGCTATTCTGGCATCCCTTCGCATTCTCTCTTGAACTCATTCCAGTTAGACAGTCTTTTCTATGATTCTGCTAAAGCCACTCTTCAAAATAACATACAGGTTACCAAATCCAGTGGCCAGGTCACAGTCTTTATGTTTCCATATCATTCTTTTCTTTTGAAACACTTTCTTCATATAGCTTCTAGGGCATCTCTCTAGTTCTTCTCTGCCTTTATGGTTGCTTTTTCTTAATACTGTTGTATTCTTCCTTGTTTTCCTGACTTTTCATTGCAGTGTGTGAGGGCACAGTCTTTAAAACCACCCCCCGGCACACACTCATACAGTAGTAGGTGATCTCATCCAATACTATCTTTAAATACCATATTTATACAGATTACTTTCATATGTCTATTTTTAGCCCTGACTTCTCTCCTTAAATCAAGACTCAAATGTCCTGCAATCTATTCACTATTTCATCTAGATATCTGAGAGACATCCTAAAATGCCCAAACTGAATTCTTGTTTCCATCCACCAAAAACAAAGGCAACAAAAGCCCACTTTCCCACAGTTATCTCTCTTTCAATAAATGAAATCTCCATACTACCAGTTGCTCACCTTAGAAACCCTGAAGTCATCCTGACTTCTCCCTTTATAATCTGACAACAGATCCTGTATAATCTTATCTCTTCAACTTCTGTGCTATTCTAGCCTAACCCCTCTTGCCTGGACTATTGCTTTTTCTTCCTAATTTGTCTCCCTACTTCTGCCAGTATTCCTCTAGTCTTCTCTACCACAGGTGCGGGAGTGATTCTTCAAACACAGAAGTCAGATTATGTCACTCCTTTGCTCCCCTGGTGTTCCCAGTAAATCCAAAGTCTTAACCGTGATGCTCTCTAAGGCTCTGGATGATCTAGTTTTCTGCCATGGCTCTGACCTCATCTCTTACCCTTCTTCCTTTTGCTTATCTCTCTCTGCCACTCACACTGGCCTCTGGACTGTTTCTTTCCTCTTTTACCTGCATGGCTATCTCCCTCACTTGAAGTATTTTCTTAATTTTCACCTTATCAGACAGGTCTTCAGTTACCAGTTTATATAAAATGACACTAGTCCATTGTCACTGTGTGTCTCATGCTTTTTTTCTTGGCAGTGTGTATCACCACCAGACATACTACTTATTCATTTGCTTATTGCAGGTTTCCTCTCACTAGAATGCAAGCTGATCCATAGGGATTTTTGTCTGTTTTATTTACTCCTGTATCCCCAGTGCGTAGAACTTAGTAGATGCTCAGTATTATTTGTTGACTGTGTGAACAAATGAATGAATGAACACATAGTTCCTGCTTTCAAGAAGCTTATAGCCTAGGAAGACCTGAAGGTAGCCAAAATATACCAAATGCTTGTATATACCAATAAAGTGTTGATAAATATGTTTCAGGGAAGTTTCCCAGCTCTTTCCTTATTTCCAATGTCTTAGTGACAGGGTGTCTGACACTAAGATCTTGAGTATCAGCCCAACAGGAGTATATGTGTATTCAGCTGTAAATTTTTACTGAATCTTACTGGATTATCCTATGATAGGATCTTATGATTTCTTTCAGATGTTGAACTTGAAAGTGTGTGCCATCTTGTAGGATTTGTGTTGAGTAGGTGATATAATGCACTGATCCCCAACCCTAGTGGTATAGTACCTTAGGGAAAAGGGTTTTCATTTTGCTGATAGCTTGGAACCTTTTCTTAACAAGTAAATAAATAAACCAACAAACTGGGATCAAGTACATAGTGGATACTGTTTTAATGACTTGTCCATAGTGGTTCTTAGCCAACGATATATGTCAGATCTGGATTCTAAAGTTTAGTTAATATTAGACTAGTTAATTTGAAGATAAAGGTTAATAGAGATGGTCATAAAATTTTCCTGTCATTTTGTTCTTTAGGTCAAAGTGAAAGAAACATGATGTAAAGCTTATAAGTGCTGAGTCTTGAAGCACTTGATTTATGGTGGTTAACATATGCAACAGAATGAAAGGACCATCATAGGCAAAAAAGATAATATATGGATGAAAGAAAAGGAAGGAATTGGATGTGGAAATAAAGTCCTCAAACTTAAAATTTAGTAATGAAACATACCTGAAGTCAACTTTCTGAGTAAAATCCTCTCAATACCCAATAAAACTTCCTTGAATCTAGTTTCAGAATTTCTGCCCTAAAAGTAACATGGAAGCTGCTCCAGAGTGTCTACAATTTCCCTCCCAGCCTTCCTGAAGCCTTAGCTTTCTAATTCTTTGAATAGGGAAAAAAAATGTTCATTCATACATTCACTTATTCACTCATTCCTTCTGCAAACTTGTATTGACTGCCTGCTTCCAAGCCATACACTGTTTGGGGTACACAGTGGTGAACAAGGCAGAATAGAAACCCTCACTCTTGTGTAGCATTTGACAGAAATACAGGGAAACAGTAAATGAGCAAAAACATCAGTGAACTTGATGATTTTAGGCAGCAGTGGGTGCTGGGCAGGAAATAAGTATTTGATAGGAGGTGGATCGGTGGGCAAATTTTGATTGGGTGATTCCTGAAAGGCTAGGAAGAGGGAGAGCAATTACCAAGGCTTCAAGTGGGAAATGACCTTGGCTAGAAGGAGTAACAGGAAGCAGGCCAGTGTAGCTGAGTCAGGGAGAGGGATGGGAGATGTTGGCGAGATGGGAGATGTTGGCGAGATGAGAGGAAACCAGATCGTCAGGGGCCTTTTCCTCATTCTCCTTTAGTTTGTCCTGTCTCTATCACTTAAAGCAGGGGTCTCCAAACTACGGCCCGCGGGCCAGATGCAGCCCGCAAGGCCCTCTCATCCGGCCCGTGGAGACCTTCTTATCTACGGAAAAAAATAACGGAAATTTATGTGTATCCTGCCAAGATCAGCCGCTTACTTTTTGTACTTCTGTTCACAGTCAATGAGATGATATAACGCCATTTAGTGGCAGAGTTTTTAAATGGTTTGCTGCTTGTTCAAGACTTGATTATTTTGATCACGGTTTGCCAGTTGCGGTTCACTGCTGCGATGAGAAGGTGTTGGTGTCAGCGTCTAATTGCGAAACATGTTGCACTCTATTTTATTTAGTGATAATTTCCTTCGCGTAATTACTTACCAGTGTGTATAAAGTATTGGGGATGTCGTTAGTTGTAACAAGAATTTTCCGAATATTCTGAAGAGGAAACATTAAAAGCAACAATCTCTTTACCATAAGTGGATATATTTGCAGACTATATTCAGGTAAGTTTAACTTAAGAAATCATAAGAATTTTTAAAAATTGTTTTGGGTCATTTGCAGCTATAATTGTGACGAAATTAGTTCGCATAATCAGGTTTTTTGAGCGATATTGTGTGCAAGATACTTTTAGTTTCACTATTTATTCATGTTGAAGTCACTTTATTTTAGTGCCCAACAATGGCCGAGAAGAGGAAAAGAAAAATAAACGATGAGTGTCGGCAATTTCAAGAAGAATGGAGTTTGAAATACTTCTTCATCAAATCCGGCGAGAAAGCATTGTGTATGATTTGCAACGAAACCGTGGCTGTGATGAAAGAATGCAACCTGCGCCGTCATCATCGAAGCAAAGATCAGGAGAAATATGCACAGTTGGAGGGTAAAGTCTGTGCCGAAAAATTTTCTAAATTACAAAATCAACTCACATCTCAGAGGACATTGTTTAATAAATCCTCAAATGAAAATGAATCCTTAACTAAGGCCAGTTATAAAGTTGCCTACGTCCTGGCTAAAAGTGGCAAACCATTTACAGATTGTGAAGTAGTGAAGGAATGTTTGTTGGAGGTGGCTGAGGAACTTTGCCCAGAAAAGTCGAAACAATTTAAAAATGTAGCTTTGGGTGCAAATACCATTGCCCGCTGTGTTGCAGACATGGGTGAAAACATTGTGACTCAAATAGCGAAAAATGCAAGCAAGTTTCGCCATTTTTCAATTGCAGTGGATGAATCGCTGGACAGCTGTTCCACCTCTCAACTGCTTGTGTTCATTAGAGGTGTGGATGAAGACATGAACATAACACAAGAGCTGGTTTCCCTACATAGCATGTATGGCACTGTTACCGGAGAGGATATATTCAATGAATTGAAAAAAACATTTGCTGATTATAACTTGGACTGGACTAACCTCAGTAACCTGACTGTTGATGGAGGAAAGAACATGAGTGGCATAAAGAAAGGCTTGGTTGGACAAGTGAAGCAGATGTGTAATGAGAAAAACATTCCACAACCAATGTTCCTGCACTGTATTATTCACCAGCAGCAAGCTTTGTGTGCTAAATATGTGGACATTAGCAGTGTACTGAATCCTGTGGTGAAGATGGTGAATTTAATAAGGTCACATGGGCTCAACCATAGA